>APFE031394876.1:156288-202110 GCA_000404065.3 Pinus taeda
ATCAATTTACTAGCCTAATATCTTTGATCCTAATTGGTCAGCTTATCATATTGAAAGATCTACCGAATCTGACCCGAGTGAGCCTTCTCATACCTCGTAGGGCTAGCTACGAGGTGAAATGGTTTGATGTAGCCTTGAGAGTTTGTCTATCTCAGCCTAGGTGAATTCCAAGCGCTAACATATTGGCGACCATACTGGGGAGAACAAAGTTGTAATTTTCTCATTTACGTGTTATTTCATAAGTCTTAGACGGAGTCTGAAGATACGCCAGGTAGCCTTTGAACACGCTCTTGTTTTACATCAGCGCAAGTAGATAAATGCTGCTTCAATCGATCTCCGTGAGCTTGTGAAAGAGCGCTTCATTGACACTTTACCCCAGTACATGTATCAAGTTCAGATCTGATTGTTGATAGTGAACAACAATCAGGCACTTGACAGGCTGAAATCATTCACTGGCGACTCCAACTAGATCCAGACACTCCAACGCATGCTGATCTGTTCATGCAATGGTAGGGTATGTGGCAGACCCTGCACTTTGTGAAGCTCTAAATGGAGTTAGAGAGTGGTTAGTAGATATTGAAATTAATGAAGAATTTTTCAGTATTTTCCTTCAATGTTTGAAATCTCTGGAGTTTCATCTTGAAGGCAAAACTAGATTTGGTGAGTTAGTTGTTGAAAGAGTTGAAAATGAGATTCAGTATCTCGATGAGCAGATTCAGTCATACAATTTCCAAGACCCTAAAAAGTTTTTGGAAATCCTTCCTCCATCGCAACAAGAAGTCATAGACTTGCCTATAGAGGTTTATATTGATAATGTGCAGCTGGAAGTATGTCTTGCAGAGTTGGGGCAGCCAATAGAGTCCGGCTTCCGTGATCCTATTGCGGCATATATGGACATGTTTTTCAGGTTGATGGACAAATCAGGCTGTCTTTTCCATGACCAGGGTCAGTACGTGCATGAAGGGCTGCCAACAATCATATTTGTGTCCTAGCGGAAGCATTCCCAAGCGGCGAAGCATTCTCAAGTGGCTTCATTTTCAGGTTTACTTGAATGGCTAATTTGGCATTTTAGGATTACCTGATCTAGTGTTTGTACAGCAGATTAGAGTAGGTTTTGTAAATAAATAAACAGCCATAAGGGCAGCATCTTGTTTCAGTTGGCTTTTAGTTTGTTTGAGTTCAGTTTCAGTGTGAAAATAAGTCTTCAGTTGTGTTGATTTATGTAAAATGGACTCCATTGCCCAATGGTGGAGGCACTGTCTGCTCTCCCAAATTTCTACGGTTCTTGGCACCTCCAGGAAGCTACAGCTGCCATCCCAAATGGAGCCGATGTTAAACTCTGTCTCATGTCAGAGATTGATTCTTCTTCAAAACCCTGTTTTGAAGAAGAAATCATTAATATGTGTTGTTTTAGATTATGTAATTGTTCTTTAGCTCTTCAAAAGGCAGCAGCGTCTTCAAGATCCTACCTCTGCAAAAGCATAAAGAAAACATGAGGCTTATGAATAGATGATAGCGCTTTCAATCGGCATGCAAGTCTTTTTGGTTTTTTCATTTTCCTCCACTTGCAGAGCTAGAAAGTTTATACGATTCCCAGACAAGATCTTATGGAACTGCAGCTACGAAAATACAGAGAAATCCTTCCTTTTCTATGATAGCAGTTAGAGATATTCTTCATTTTCAAAATATACTTGGAAAGAAAAATGTCATTCAGGATAAAGATGAATTGGCTACGGCAAATCATGATTGGATGAGGAAATATAAGGGTTCAAGCCAATTCCTACTTCGTCCTAAGAACACTGAAAAAGTCTCACAGATCCTAAATTATTGTAATTCAAGATGTCTAGCAGTTGTTCCACAAGGTGGTAATACTGGCCTCGTGGGTGGGAGTGTCCTTGTTGTTTATGAGGTGATTGTTAATCTGGGGTTGATGAACAACATAATTTCCTGTGATAAGGTTAGTGGCATCTTGGTTTGTGAAGCTGGTTGCGTCCTGGAGAATCTTGACACATTTTAGCTGATCAGGGGTATATGATGCCCATTGACCTCGGTGCAAAAGGTAGCTGTCAAATTGGTGGAAATATTTCCACAAATGCAGGGGGCATATATCTTTTTCGATATGGGTCTCTTCGTGGAAATGTTATAGGGCTTGAAGTTGTTCTTGCAAATGGCACTGTGGTTGATATGCTTGGAACCTTGAGAAAAGACAATACGGGATATGATTTGAAGCAGTTATTCATTGGAAGTGAAGGCACCCTTGGCATAGTCGTAAAGGTTTCAATGCTTGTACCACCAAGGCTTTCATTAATAAATCTTGCCTTTCTTGCATGTGGAGATTACTTGAGCTGCAAGAGACTTCTCTCTGTAGCTAAAAGGAAATTGGGAAAGCTTATCTCAGCATTCGAATTTTTAGATCTTGCTTCTTTGGACATGGCTTTGAATCACTTGCAAGGTGTCAGGAACCCTTTACCTTCTTCAAAAAGGAAATTCTATGTTTTGATCGAGACTACTGGTAGTAACCAGTTGCATGACAAAGCAAAGTTGGATGCCTTTCTGGAGAATTGTCTTGAAAATAGTCTCATTGTTGATGGTAGTGTGGCACAAGACTACAATCAGATTGCTGCATTTTGGCGAATACGTGAGGGTATTACAGAGGCACTAGGGAGAGCAGGTGTTGTTTACCAATATGATTTAATATTCAACACCTATATGAACTTGTTGATGAAATGTGCACGAGGGCATGGTGTGTTTGAAACAACATTCAATTGGTTATGCTCAACTTTGCTCAACTTTTAGAGTCAGTTGCGAGGGCATTCTACAGGATGGGTGCAATTTTCACCCAGATTTCAACCCCTGGTTTTCCTCACCACTTGGAGATGAGACTATTATCCTCATACTGAGACACTTCTGGCCACTCCTTGAACGTATATTAAGTTCTGATCATATGCAAAATGTTTGTTTATCAACTGATGTTTGTAAAGCCCTGTCACAAGCTATTCAAGCCTCAGGTCGGAACTTCTCAGCACTGTTAGACCGATTTCATGTTCACTTGCAAGTGAATGCCACTCTTTCAAAAAACAATTTAGTGGCCTGCTGTGGATTTAGATGTGGATCAGGGTGTAATGGTGGTTTTCCATTATCCGCATGGCGTTATTTCAGTCGAAGGGGTGTAGTAATTGATGAGTGTTATCCCTACTTTGACAACGATGGTTGTAATCACCCTGGTTGCGAGCCTTCATACCCAACACGTCGGTGTGTCAAGCACTACAAGGATAATCAAAATTGATCACACTCCAAGCACTACAGTTCAAATGCATACAGAATCAAATCAAATCCATACAATATAATGGCTGAGGTTTTCACTAATGGTCCGATAGAGGTCTCATTTTCTGTTTGTGAGAACTTTGCCCATTATGAAACTGGTGTGTACAAGCATGTCCAGGCTCGTTATTTAGGAAGACATGCTGTCAAGATAATTGGGTGCATATAACTATGATAATGTTTATGGGAAGAGGGCTCTTCATATGATGTATAAAGCTATCATTGAACAGAGCGATCAAACTGTTTTACCCCCGAAATCTTGATTGGAGAGCGATCTTTCGGGATCCATGTCAGCTTTTGTTTGTGGATGTTGGAAGCGGTAATGGTCTTTTTATATTGAAATGGCTCAATTGTATGAACATCTGAATTTTCTTGGCCTTGAAATTAATTAAAAAGTTTGTACATCGTTCATTATCTTGTATACAAGAAATGGAATTGATGAATGTGTATTTACTGATGCATCATCGTCATTTCATTCCATCATTGTTAGTTACCCTGGAGTATTATGGTCTGTTTCTATACAATGTCCAGATCCAAATTTCTCTAATCCTGAACATCGATGGAGGATGTTGCGAAGGCTACTTGTGAAAGCAATTATTGGAAATATTTATCTCGGAGGAACAGTCAGATATAAAAGAGGTAGCATTGCGCATGAAGAATCAGTTCCTTCAATATAAAGGAAAAGTTATAATGAGCAACACCCACCAGATGACATCAATGCAGCTCTAAAGAATGACTTGCAGCTTCATCCTTATTCGAAGTCCCCTGTCAAATGTTACGGTGGAGGTCTCAGTATGGGATTTGGAAGGGACCTGTCTATACCACAAAATCAACAAAAATATATCAGTGCCATCAAAAATAACATTTCTAGATTGCAATATCAAAAATCATATAATGCAAAGCCGACAACTGAGACAACAGAGGGATTGTGTTCAAGGGTGTCAAGCCCTTTTTCCAGGAAGAACAAAAACATTTAAATGACAGAGATGAAAGAGGTTGGGGACATCTGGAAAGAGCAGTCTTTGTCGTTCAACAAAAGCCGCAAATGCCTGGATGCGTGGATTCATGTGCTTGACTGATATGCCCATTATTATCGGATAAGAAAGATTGTAGGGGGGTCGATTTCCATCCGATATATGCTGTGGATTCATTCCAGATTATCAAAATCTTCTCCTAATTTCGGTAAATGGCCAACGCATTTCCATATTTGGGGCGCAGTTTGCAAAGTGGCATTCATAGGTTCGTTTGCGTGTCAAAAACTTGGATTCGAATCACGGTAACATGCTTCTTCTCCATGTATGTGGCTCTATGTTATTTACGCTCCCATGAATGTCGTTCTCAACGGTGGTGATCCAAACTACGTGGCTCTTTTATCATTAGGTTTTGCTATTTTGCCTGATGGCACACAGTCAAATTTGGGTAGCAATAATGACAAAATCTCCAGTGGCTCGTTGATTGACTGTGGCTTTCCCATATTTTAGTCGACTCTGTGCCAATAGCAAAGCTATCTTTAGGGTCGGTTGCAACTGTCCACAGCCTCCTATCCTGTACAGTAAAAACGCTTGATCGAACAAGGCGCCTCTTGGAGCAGATGGAGGATTCTATTCTATTTTTATGGCTTTAGTTGAAACAGCGCCCCTGTTTTGGGGGTTGATCTGTTGTTTTTTGTTTTTTTAGTTGTTTTAATGTATAAAAATAATTTTTTTGAGAGGGAGAGCAGGGGAGTCAGGAGAGATTTTTTCTGAGTGCTGAGTGCTGGGAGCTGCTGGAGCATAGCAGAGCTTTCTTGTACAGTTTGTGGCAGAGAATTTAATGGAATTTCACAGCTCTGTTTGCTGAGATTCATGTGGTATGTTAATTTAGCATAGGTTTTCCCTTTGTCTCATATGTAAACTGTTATGTTTCATTCCCCTCATTATCATATCTAATTGAGCAAATGAAGTGATTAGGTAGGAATTCATAATATTATATGCTCCTCCTATAAATTTGCTCACATTCAATGTTTTCTTCTATTTAAGGAGGATTCAGAGTTATTGTCTGCCCTCCTTAGCTCCTCACCAGTCTTTACATCCCATTGAAATCCAGATTTGATGCTAAATTTCATGCCTACCTTGCCTCCATTAATAATCTGTGTTGTTCATTATATTTTTCTGTTTCAAACTGTGATCTTGCCCATTCAGCCCAGAAAAACCCCATTATTTAATTAAAAACCCGTAAATCAAACTTTCAGATCAATTTACTAGCCTAAAATCTTTTTTCCTAATTGGTCAGCTTATCATATTGAAAGATCTACCGAAATCTGACCCGAGAGAGCCTTCTCATACCTCGTAGGGCTAGCTACGAGGTGAAATGGTTTGATGTAGCCTTGAGAGTTTGTCTATCTCAACCTAGGTGAATTCCAAGCACTAACACAACCTATTGTGCATATAGCATTGTCACCTCTAAGTTTGTATGAACCTAGGGTTAATAATTTGATTTGAGGAGCCCTTGGAAGGTGCAACATTCTTGGTGAAATACCAGGGCTCACCAGAATGCTCAACTTGATAATTCCATGAATCTATGAGAGATACACATTCCAAACCTGAGTTTGTTTGTAGGGATTTGAATGAGGTTGAATGAGTTGAAAATTATTCTTGAATCTGGTCAAAAGTAAAATCTTGTAATTTTGAAAGATCACATCCGAGATACCAAACATTTTTCAAAAAAAAAAAAAATTGAGTGAAACCATGAAAAGAGAAGGATTGTGTGGGAGAAACCAGATCTGACTTAGTTCGAGAGGCTTACCAGAGTCATGAGATATTCAAATAACCATCAACGGAAGTTGAAGTGCCTCAACTCCCTGTTAGGTCTCAGAACTTTCCAGGATTGTAAAATCACATTTTGAAGATTGAACCAGATTATGCATGGTTTGAGTACAGCTTCTACCATTGGTTTCAATAAGGCCATTGTTCACCATATGGTAGCCATTTTTGTCATAGATTTTACCAAAATTTTCAACTTCAACAACCAAATTACTCAAGTTGAAAGATTCATCTGACCACAAATCTAAATATGTATGAATTGAAGAAATTTGATGAGCAAGCTGGTTTAGAGAGTTGTCTTCATAAAATAGAAGATATGATGAGGGATGGAAAGAATAATCAATGATTTCATCATTTTCATTTTCATCATGGATAATCTCACCACCTTGTGTCAATTGAGAAATTAACTCATTGGATAAAGAACTTGAAGAGCATGGAGTATTTTCATCGCAAGTAAATGCATCGCAAATGATAGTGCACAAGGGATAGTGATATGAAGATGAGGTTTCAATAAGGACATCTTCTTTGACTGAATCAGATTCTAGATCTAAAGCAAAGTCTTCTTAAGAAACTAAAATATATGATGATGCACCTCGGAATTCGTGATCACATACATCAGTAGAGTCATCATCATCATAATGATTGTTTCTTAAAGCTACACATTGATTGAAATAATGGATTGCATTTGATTCACTACCGAGATTAGCATATTGAAAATCATCCAAGAATGGAAGCGCATCATCTTCACATATAGGATTTTAGAAAAGAGAAGAAAGCTTGAAAGCATCTTCACCTTCTTATTCCCCTACCTATGTAATGTGACTGACTTGTATCTGATCTTAATTTGAACTAGCAACTTAAAAATTGAGAGAGTGTGAAAAACTAGCTGGTGGAGCAAGTTGATCGGGAAGATCACGGTACAAAGAGTCATGGCATGCAGATGATAGAGGATAACCAAAAATATAGATCAGATTCGAGACTAGAGTTATGAATAGTAACCTCATCTTACAGAATGGAGGTTTTAGTCTTCACCATGGGCTTCATGAGCCATTCTAGGATTTCCTCCACTGAATATGAATCATGACAAGTGGAAGAAGAATGAGAAGATGGATTAGGAATTTGATTGTAGATTTCCCAACTTTATTATCATTGCACGGAGACACCCTCATTGGAATTGGAAAAGGAGGAGGACAAAGAACAAAAGGAGCAGTAAATTCCTCCTCTAAAATTGGAGGTGTCTCATGGTTTGCAAGGGTTAAGGATGGAGAAACATCAGGGGGTTCATGTTCACTATGCAAAGAGACATGAAAAAAACACTAAAACTTTTGTTTAAAGAAATCCCAATCCGCATATTCTTTAGGAAATTCATAACAAATGTGAAGGAATCAATTAGAGAAATCCTCAACTTAATTATCAAGCTTCATTCTTAACTGATTGATTCTTTTATAAACATTTTAGTAATCATACCTATTAAAGGCTTGATAAAGCTCATTTAGGAAATGATGGAAATAATGGATGGAGGTGCGTGGTAATGTATAGCACCATTGATTAACATGACCTTCAAGGGTGAGGAAGAAAAACACACAATGAAACTCTTCATCATCGATTTCATAAGATTCAAAAAATTTAGGAAAATTAGAAATGTGCTCGGTTATGGATGTTCCATCCTCACCATTAAACTTTAACTAAGCCAAGTGATAGAGAGGCTCATTGGGGATTCTAAATTGATAAATGGATAAATTAGAAAAAACCCCAGGATTAATGTTTGAGGATGAACCATTTGAGATAAGAGGTTCAAAATAGACTCAACAGGTACAACTTTTTATTTGGCCATCCTTCTAGTGCCATTGTTGATAGTGGTGAAAATCTATCAGCAAAGGGGTCTCCTCGATGTGAAGTCCCAATTAAACCTCACACCATTTGGAATAGGAGCTCCATTTGGAGTGTCAACCCAGATTCCATGTATTCCTATAGATTTTCATTGGCTCTAATTGTCAGCAAGAGAGAGAGGAGCGCGTGTGTGCCTTCGAAAATCAAGTGTTCCTGGTGAGGATCTAGAAGAAAAATAAGAGGGAGTAGTACAACTTGAAAGATGTGAGACTACCATGGGAGATAGGGAAACCCAAGAATTTAATAGCCTAGTTAGCATTATAAATGATCTGGAGTCCGATCCACCATAGCTACATCTAAAAAGTTGTGGGTACCACACATTCAGACTCATGGGGGTTCTGTTGGGACATAAGGTGACAATTTTGATTAATAGTTGGGAATCCCACAACTTTATAGATGTAGCTATGGTGTATCAAAGGGAGATATCGACGTAGTAGTTTGAGGGCTTCACAGTGGTCATACTGGGTGGAAATCAAATGGAGTGCACTAGGTAGATTCCAAATCTGAAAATAACCATGGGAAATTACACATTAACAAATGAGTATTTTGTGGTGGATGTATCAGATACCAATGTGTTACTCAGAGTTTAGTAGTTGTATTTCATTGAGAGGTACACTACATATTAGATGATGATGGAGATGGAGTTCACAAACCGTGATGGAAAATGGTATTTTTGTGAGCCATGCATCAAAATTCACCCAAGATAATGTCATCTCACAACATGGAGGTGGTGTTGCAACATGGAGACATAGAATGGGAAGTTGAGTGTTATATTTCTGACAATAAGCCACCATGTTAACCTTGACAATATTGAGAGGATACCCAAGCACTTCTCCAAAAACATCCAAAAGGTGTTTGGCAATATTCCTCCAGGTAGAACACCAAATAGAGGATTTTAGCATGTCATAGAGTTAGAGGAGGGGGTTCAAGAAGTCATAAACCAGCCCCTACCGTCCTACCAAGGTATACAAGGATAAGATCAAAATGACCATCAAAGAGTTGTAGTAGTTGGGTCACAATCATCCTAGTTCTAGTCCTTTTTCTTTTTCGATGGTGTTGGCCAAGAATAAATATGGAACCTTGAGGATGTGCATCAATTACTATATTCTTAATAAGAAAACAATTTAGAAATTCTATCTGATTTAGAGGATTGATGAATTAATGGATGAGTTGAAGGGATCCGGGTGATTTTTGAAGATAGATCTTTGATCTGGCTACCACTTGATCATATTTTAGCAACAAGATATACCAAAGACTTATTTCCGATTCCATTATGGGAACTATGAGTTTTTGGTTATGCCATTTGGGCTAACCAATGCCCCTGCTACATTTCAATTCTGCATGAACCACATGTTTAATAAACAATTGTGGAAGTACCTATTGGTTTTTATTTATGACATACTCATTTACAACATTACTTGAGGGGATCATCTAAAGCATTTGGATGATGTGTTGATAATTATAGAATAACAACAACTCTATGAAAAATAGTCCAAATGTATGTTTGGTATGACTTAGATGCTTTATTTGTGGACATGATTAGGGAGAACAGAGTCTATATACACTAGCACAAAATGAAGGAAATCATCGAGTGGCCTACCCCAAAGAATGTGATATAACTAGATAGATTCCTATGTCTCTGAACCTATTACAAGAAGTTTGTTAAAGCATACTCAAAACTAACAACACCTCTTAAAGACCTCACTAAGAAGGGAGCCTTTTTTTGGACAGAGGACCCACAGGCAACATTTGGAAAGAGGAAACAAATGATGAGTTCATGTCATATGCTAGAATTACTAGAATTCACTCAACCATTTGTGCTTGAGTTTGATGCATTAGGGACATGGATAGGAGCCATGTTGATGCAAAATAACCATCCCATTGATTTTTAGAGCCATAAAATCAAGGAATATGGGTGAAATTACTCAATATATGATAAGGAGATGATGGCCATCAACCATGCATTGGAAAAATTCATACATTACTTGAAGGGTAATAGTTTCAAGGTGAAAACAAATCACAACAACTTAAGGTTCCTCATGGAGAAAAAAGAGTTGAGTGATCATCGACAGAAATGGATCAGTAAAATTCAAGCTTATCATATAGAGATTGATTATGTGAAAGGAAAAACAAAGTGGTAGTTGATGCCCTTTCCATAATGCCACCCACTCTTTCTTAGGGAGATTTCAGTTGATTGGAAATCTCTCCTACTAGTTAAGTATTGTAAGAACACATTTACTTGTGAGATCCCTGATGGGCCAATTCATGATGATAGGTACTATGTCATAGATGACATTATTTATTACAAAGATAGGATCTCCCTGGTATCGAAGTCTTAGCTTAAAGAAAATATCATGTAGGTAGAACACAACTCACCACTGGAAGGGCACGCTGGGTACTTGAAAACTTATTGGAAGAATAGAGAAAGGTTCACATGGAAAGGCCTACAGATGTATTTATATTCATGAGGGAGTGAAACATCTTCCAACATAATAAAGGGGAGCACACTCATTTGGTAGAATTACTTCAGCAACTTCCCATATCGGAGCAAAAATGGGAAAGCATTTTTATGGATTTTGTTACCAAGTTATGAAATCCATACAAATGTGGTCGATTTATGTGATGATTGATCATCTTAGGAATGTTGTACACTTCTTTGCCATAGATTCTCAATATTTAGTGTCACAGATGGCAGAGATATTTTTTAGAGAAATATTCCAATTGTACAGACTGCCAAAGACTATTGTTAGTGATAGGGACAACATGTTCATGGGGGGATTTTGGTAGGAGTTGTTAAGATTTGTTGAGACGTTGAGTACTAGTTACCACCCGCAAACTGATGGCAGACCAAGATAATCAATAGAATGGTTGGAGGAATATTTGAGGAACTATGTGTCGGGCCAACAAAAATCTTGGATAAAATGGTTGCACTTGGGAGATCATTTTTATAACACCACTTATTACATGTCGATTGGGATGACTCCCTTTTAGAGCCCTATATGGGTATGATGCACCAACATTTGTAGATTAGGTATTTGGAGACACTAGGGTGCCTATAGTTGAGGACTAGATTCAGGAGAGCTAGGACATATTGTGGTCCCTCAAAGATAATTTGCAAATGGCTCAAAATAAATACAATATTTATCTAGATAGACATCATGTGGAGTGTAGCTTATAGGTTGGGGACCTGGTATATCTTCATCTTTAGCTCTAGTGACAATCATCTCTTAAAAAGAAGGGGGCATAGAAATTGAAACCCCGATTCTATGGACCTTAAAAGATAGTGAGGCATATAAGAGAAGTGGCCTATGAATTAGAGCTTCTAGAGGGGTGTAAGATACATAATGTATTCCTTGTTTCATGGCTCAAGAAGCACCCAGGGAAACACATTGTCACTTATATTGAGCTTCCAAAATTGGAAGAAGAAGGGATATTGATTTTGGTCTTAGAAGAAATTTTGGAGGTAAGGGAGTCGAAGCTAAGAAGCAGGACCATTAAAGAATACCGAGTCAAATGGAAATATTTTCCCATAGAAGATGCTACTTGGAAAGGGGAAAAAGTGCTCCAAGGTCCGTGATTGAAATTTGTTGAGGAAAAGAAATACTAGGTGGGGAGGAATGAATGTCCCTATCTGCTTAGGAGACATAAGGGGATGATTCCACTAGCCTAAATAAGCTCATATAGGATAGGACGAGAAAAATTTTCAAGGGGACGTGATTCATTTAGGAGAAAACCTTCTAAAAGCTAAAGGGGGAAAGGAGACATGGGTCCTAGGCTAATGAAAAGTTACTTTTAAATTATAAAGTGAGAAAACCCGCTAAAGTGACTTAATTAAAATAAAATGGTAAAAGGGTGGAAAAAGAGTCAAGTGAGTTATAAAAATGGGAAAATAAGGAGTCTTTCATCATTCTTGCATTTGTTTACTTGAAACATAGAATTTTGGAGAGCTCTTGAGAAAGAGACTAGGGTTTCTGGAAACCCTCATTTTGGCTATTGGTTTTAGTGTTAAAACCATACATCCTAGCTGGTATTGGAGCAGAATTACTCATATTTTGACATTGGGATTTGTTGTTGATGCAGAAGAAGGTAATCACAGAGATGGAGTAAGTTTTAATGGTGTTATCAATTGATTTTATATCCTTTTGTTTGACATTCTATACTCTCTCTTTATAGGATAGATCTGGAGCAATATTGGAGTCAAAGTTCATATATTACCAAGAGGTCAAGTTTATTTTCCTTACTCACTGAGTTTTTCCCTACCATAAGACTAAGGGGCTAAGTTATGCCATCTCTTTGAGGGTCGAAGCATTGTTTTTGTTTGTTTGTTTGTCAAGTTGTTTGTGATCCTCCAAGATTGACCTATGGCTTGAGGATCTGTGACCCAAGGGCATATAAACTGTTAAAGTCACCTGCGGATCACACCTGGCTTGGGCCACACCATCCCTAAATTGACTCAATTTTTTAACATGTCTCCTCCCTCTGGCACCGAACACAACCAACCCCATGAGGTTTGATCCTGGGTCCCCTTGCTAACAAGGTCCATACTCAACCGGTTGTGCTAGTGGGACTTGACCAAAATAGAACCTAAACTTAAGAGATTTGAGGAGAGAGGGTCAAAACATTGTTATTTATTGGAGGCAGAGATGTTAATTTTAGAGGTTGATTTTAGTCATCAAGACAACCGAGAGCCTAATCATACTATTGAGTCGAATTTATTATCTTTGGACGACCAAGAATCATCCTAATAAGGGGTTTATATCATTCACTTTTAGACTAAATGTCATCTCATCTAGGAATCTGAATTTTGTTCTCTTTTCTATGGGTTGAGGTACATATTTTACAAAGGTTATCACTACTCATATATTAGATGTAGACTTTTTTAGGCGTAGAAATGCAACGTTTTTTTTTGGTATGCTTTTTAGTGTCATGTAACTTTGTTGAGTTTAATACAAGATGTATGCTACTTTTTGAGTTATTTTATTGGCATCTAATTGGTATTGTTCACACTTTTCTTAAATAAATACAAAAGAATACACCTACAACCATATGCATGCAAACTGTTTCATAAAATACCTCAGTGACAAAACCATGTAATCTCAAAAAATTTAGTGGGAAATTTGAGATATTCCTAGAGGGGTATCTTACAAGAGTGAATTTGCATTGTGTGAATCCTGGGAGTACACATATTGAAGAGTGATCATCGGGAAATGTGATAGCCATGATGCATGAAGGTGTTGGAGCAAGAGAGGAGTTTCTAGGAAATTAATTGCTGCAAAATTATATAAATTCAGTTTGACATTATGTTGTTTACATTAAATTTTTTGTTTTTGCTTCCCCTGAAGTAGCTTAAAAACTGTTGATTGGTTTAAAAGTTGGAGAAAATTCTGTTTCATAATGGCTAATCCTCTAGTAGAATAATACCCAAACGAAACAACCAAGTTGGATGGTGCCAATTATGTGAATTGAAAGTTTAAAAATGTAGGCCTTGATGGAAGGATACAATTTCTAGACAATAGCAAGTGTTGATTAAGTGAAGCCAAATGTAGCTATAGGAGTTACAAATGTGTCAATTCAAGATTGGGAGAGGCAAGGGACTAAGGAAAAAGTGGTGTTGAGAATGTCTATAAAAGACAACAGTATACCACATATAAGGGACTGTAAGACATCAAACTAGACCTGTACAACAATCCAAGATTTGTATGAGTCAAATAATACAAATAGAGTCTCTAAAGAGTGACTAACGAAGCAAGGAAAATTTGGATAACCACCTTAAATATAGAGGAATCTATTGTGATTTAGGAAATTATATTGTAAAATTGGGCTTTGTTGAGGTATTAAGACCTGCCCATAATTTTTTCAAAATGATCAAAATCATGGAGCCTTCGTAAATTTTGGCCAATATCGCTTCTATAATGCTTTAATTTTTCTAATTTTGGATTATTTTCACTTTTGTTATTTTTTGTTTTTTATTGTTTCATTTCTTTCATTCTGGTGCTAGATTTCCAACGATTCAAAATTCGCTTGATTCTGACTTATAGTTTGAATGATATCCTTTGTCAAATTTTGGTCTCTCTATTTAACTAGCTCAAAGAAGAAAATTAATATAACAAAGATTAGAATGAATTCTCATGAGCTCCATAGTGAAACAAGTCGTTGGGCAGTTCCTAAAACGCCATGGATGGAAAGGATCTGCCATATATGTGAGAATAGGAACATAGAGGATGAAAACCACTTCCTCTTAGAGTGCCCCGCGTTCAACCACATTAGATCTCAGTTTCACAATCTTTGTTACAATACTAACCTTCCTAGCATTTTACAATGTCAAAATTATAGTGAGCTTGGGAGGCTTCTCTCCAAGCTTTTTGAGCATAGGAATAAAATCTTAAATCAAAATAAATAGTTTGTTTCTTTAGGTCCGATAGACCAATGTTTGGTTTCGTTGGACGTTAACCATCATCATCATCATCATCAAATATGATTTTTATTGCGCAAGAGGTACTCTCCAACCCAATATGATAGAGATGTTGTAATGTAATGTTTAACATTTTGACTGAGTCAAATTATATAAAAATAAAAACATTAAATTAAATAAAAACATTAATGTAATGTAATCATTTTAACTGTGTCAAAATAAAATAAAAAAGTAAAAAATAATAATAACAAAATAAAAATAACCCTATAAAAATAAAATAAAAAGAGCCCATAGTATTCATATGGAATATAGCCTATTTAAAGGGGGAAATTAAGCCAATGTAGATCCATCTTAAGTCCGGATCTACCAAGTGCCAAGAGAGATCAAATATCTTAATATGTAAAACCCTCTTTACAATGAAAAAAGACTTGATCCCTCTCAACACTTGGTAGATCCAAAGCTAAGATAAATCTATGTTAATTTCATTATATTTAATTTAGTTAATTAAATTTAATTAACTTGTAAATATAATTTTTAATTTTTTAATTATTTTATTTTTTTTATTAATTTTAAAATTTTAATTTTAATGTATGTTTCAAAAAAATATGATTATATATATATAAAACGCTGGATGCAAGAATGTATGAAATCACCCGAGGGGTTTGATCTTAGGGATTTCATGTAGTGCTCCATGAAAAATCCCTGAGATCAAATGTGTGAGGTGACGTGGTCATTAAGTCACATAATATAATACGAAAACATATATCATAAAAGGGGTAGCTAGGCTTACATATGTCGTAAGGGGTACATGTTTTATTTTAATGATAGTGGAGAAGGGGCCCACTCTCTACTCACATGGGCTCCACTCTCCCACTCCACGTAGAGTCTTAAATACCATTGGCTTAAATTATGAACCCATTAAGTTAACCCTTCTCTCTTTTTCATTTTTTTATTATTATTATTATTTTTTATATAATTTTTTTTATTATTTTAATGTTTTGTTTATTCAAGTGAAAGCTAAAAAATAACGAAACTAAACATGCCCAGAATTTTAATAGATAAAATTGACTTGATTTTGATCACTCAATTTTCAAGAAAATATCTTAGAGTTATATTCCACTAAATGAGGTAAATGAGGGCTTCTTGGAAAGCTATTTTCATGGAGAAAATTTTACCAACATTAAGTCAAGCAAATATGGACATTGACTGCAAAAATTTAATAGAAGTCAATGCTGTGAATTTGCAGCTAAAATGGATTTTCTAAGTTTGTTTTGAGGAAATTTGATTTAGTAGGAGGTCTTGCTTTCACCAATTCATTCCTAGATTGCTCAATTGTGAATCATATTTACATAGGAAGTAGGAGAAATCATGGATTTTTCTTTTATTTTTTATTCAACTAAATTTTAATTTGTTAATTTATTTTGACAAGTCTTACATTTTGGATTTGGTATGCATATTTAATTTGTTTTAATTATATTTTTGGATCATTTTTTCATAAATGGTTCAAGAATATTAGGAACAAAGACTTGGAAGAATGAGATTGGACCAAAAAATGGAAAAAATATTTTCTCAGCTAAAAATGAGATCCCTGATTTTCATTTAACCATATTTCAACAACTCTAGTTTTAGGCATTGAATTTGTAAAATCATAAATGAAAGCTCTGAAGAAGAGTTGTGTTCTTTTTTTCTACAAGTATGGTACTCTTTGAACTAGTGTGAGGAGCTAAATGTACTTCATTCTCTATTGGCAGAGCTAAATGTCTAGGGAGGATTGTTGGAGAAGTTGATTGTAAATACAACATAAGATACACTTGTTTAAGATTGTATTTTGAATGCTATTATTTGGGTGTAATGTCCCCAAATGCTTAGGAGGCATAAGATAGGTTTCCACTAGCCTAATAAAGTACTTGTAGGATAAGGAAGAGAAAATTTAACTAAGGGAATGTGCTTCACCTAGGAAAAACAATATAAATGTTAAATGGGTGAAAAAGGGGTTATATCCTATGACAACGAAAATTCACCTTCAATTTATAAAATGAAAGGTTCTTAAAGTGATTTTATAAAATTAAACAGGGTAGAATGGCGACAAAAGTGGCCACTAAGTTATAAAAAGGGGAAAACTAAGAAGTCTCTCATTCTATCATTTCCATTTGTGAAATTTTTGGAGAGATTTTATATAAAATCTTAGGGTTTGAGAAACCCTAACCACCTTTTCTATATTCAACGTTGAAACTATAAACCCTAGTTGGTTTAGAGAATGGAATCACTCATATTTTTCCACTGTGCTACTAGGAAGAAGTTTAAGAAGATAATGGATGTAAAAGGTGTTATCAGTTGATTTTTCTTCTAACATTGAATTTTTCATACAACTTGACAGAATGAGATATCAAACAATTGTGGGTTGAGTTTCAAGGAGTAATGGATCGAGTTTCCGAGCATTTCTTCAGACCTAAGGCAACCATTTATTCAATGGGTCAAATTAGCTAAAGGAAATCCCAAATCCTCATTATTTTGGATGGATGTGTTTATCTTTTCTTAGGGGGTTGATTTCTCCTTAGATTACGTCCTAAGGGTCCCATATTTAAATCCTGGGCATGCTTCCTTATGTTGAATGAGTTCCACTCCAAAGAGGGATAAGTTTACAATGTTTTTTAATAGAGTTCATGGGTTGAGTCTTCCCTTCATCTATTGGCCGAGTTATTTGGTTTGAAGGTTGAGTTTCACTCCCCACACAAATTTATATTGTTACTTGTGCAAATTGGTTTGGTTTTTATGTTGTGACATAGGGTTGAGTTTAGTAGTAAGGGCAAGAACATGTAGGTTTTCCAGAGGTCAAGTTGCTTGGTATATCTTGTGCGTGGGGCCATCTTCATGCTCCCTGTTGTAGAATTCCTTTGGGGTTGAGTCATATGCTTTCTGTGGTTCTTGGCTAAGTTGAAGATAGTAAATTTGAAGGAGTAGAGGGCCACTATTGTTCCATAAAGGAGAGCCCCTAATACATCAATATACTCTCAATGATATTTCCTAGGTTCCATTATCCTTTCCCACATTGTCATCTCCGTTATAAAAATGAATGGATGCTAGTGCATTTCCATTTTTATATTTGTCATGTTTTGAGGTATTTCTAGTGGGAATAAAGTGAATATGTTGTTATATTCTATCATTTACAATAGTTTATTCATTTCTAAGTCTGATTTTTATGGTATACCATTGTTTGAAGGAGTTCTGGATCATCTGTTATTACAATGTGCTCTTATTTTGACATTAAAAGTGAGAAATATCACCTATAACAATTGGTATGCCAATTGTTTGTTAAAACACCACAATGAATCGAGATACCTAAATACAAAAAAAATGTCGGCTTTCTAAGGTATTTTTGAGAGGGTATCTTACATTGTGAATATAGCTTTATTCTTTTAATGCAGATTTGTGCGAGTGATTCCATGTTTTAGAACTATTATTAGCTATGTGAATTTCAATTTATTGGATCAACTATCTAATATAATATTTCCATAGATCAACCATTGGTATTTTGATTTTCACTTACATTTAAACGAATTTCTGAGTAACTATTTACTTAGCAATTTGTCATAATAAATAGATATAATTATCATTAAAATTGTGTGAACTACTTCTATGTTTTAGTGGCTCATATTTTTATTTTAATCTCTAAATAGAGAATTACCTCCATCAATAATATCAACTATTATAATTACTTTAGTAGTTTGATATTTATTAAAACAAATCATGTCAAATAGCCACATTCTTTTAAATATTTTACACTTAGTATTTAGGAATTGTTTCCTATGTCGAGTTAGAGTAGTTTTCTTTATTTTTCCGCATTAGTAAGTAGGATTGCATTTAGTATTAGAATTAATTCTCATTTTCAAAACTATCCTTACATAGGAGAAAACATCCATATGGCTTGGTTGAGCCCTCATTTCAGCTAACATGAAATATTTCCTTTTCAAGTGGCCACAATAAGGGCAACTCTTTCCCTTTTCCAGTTAGCAGAAGCAATTGATATCATATGTTAATAGGAAAAATTTAGAGTAGATCCATGCATTTAGATTAGTTTTATATTAGATTAGATTAGTTTGTATCAGTTTTAGGTTGAGATACCCAAACCTATAACTAGATAGAATCACCTCCAAAATGGAAAAGGCTCTAATTAGGGCTCTAACCCGATGATTTCCTACATGTTCATGTTGATAATTTTTTCCCATCAACATTTTGACACTAGAAGGAAGGCTAGATTGGTAAGCTAACCCTTTTGGAGTTGTATCTTATAATTCGTTTTATTTTTCAATGGATCCTTACAAAATATCTATACGAATGATCTGAAAATGGAATGTACTTGTTTAAGGGTGCAAGGTATCCATTTCCCATAATTTCAAATGTGAGTTATACACTCCAAGTGACCTTTGAAAATGTGAAAACTTCTTATTTCTTATACAGAGATAGACTGAAGGGGCATTCACCGGACATGTCACCTCTAAAGAGAGGATGAGTTTAAAGAGGCTACCTGGCCCTCTACAGGCTCTGCCTAAAGAAATAATGAAGTAAACACTTAGAAGTCTTTGACATACACATACATGAAGTTTGATGTCTTGCGGAATAAGACAAATAACTTTTTGCAGCTGAATAGGTGATTATGTGTGTATGCAAGTTATGTATATTTTCTTTTTAACACTTTATATCAGTTTTGTTTAGCATATCATCTTAAAAAAATAAAGACATCAAAATGATAAAGCAGTTCACCCTTCTGGGCTACATCTGCTGGACCAAGCCTCTCCAACTAGGCTTGTCCTCTTGTTTTAAAAATGCTACAAACGCTAATACAAGAATATTAGTGTCTCAAAAGACAGATCTGACTATAAATACAGAATCAAAAGATAGAAATTAGCTAAACATGCTCTTTCCCAAGCACTAAACAGTGAAATTGTACCTGATACAGTACTTTCACCAATTGGCTCTGGTGGCCCTTCAGATTTGCATGGAGAATTCTGAGGTGAATATGACCTCAATTGGTTTTGAAACCTCTTCCATTAGACTCAGAAAGTTGAAAATAGCAGACATAGGCTTTTGAATCACCAAAAATGGATGAACATAGCCCACAAACAGCTCAAGCACTGAAATGGCCCTGGTGTCCCTGAAAGCTTCCTTGAAGCTAAACAATGAGAAGAATGCCTCAACAGGAAAAACAAGGTGTAGAAATGGATTTATAATGTTGAAAATCTTCAGGAATGACCTTCGTTCCACATTCAATCACTACACAATTCCCAGTGCAGCTCCCAAACTGATTTGGTCTTGGTGGCTCCTGGAACTTCCATGAAGAAAAAGACCTATAAATGACCCCAAATGGCTGTGAAACCTATACCAATGGCTTCAGAAGGTCGAAGAGACCCAAAATCAAAAAAACATTCGTCCAAAAAGGACTTTCCTAGCTAAAGTTATGGCTCATTAAAGTTTCTCCAGTCTGCCCCTAAAAAAACTCTAGTTAAAACTGGCTAACTGCCAGATAACCCCGCTAAATTTGGCAATTCCGCCATTTTTGGAGCGCTCCGCCAAAAATACGCCAACTTGATTGTCATTTAACGGCCAATAAATCCCGCATGTGACCGGAAATCTCGGGCTGGTGGTTTGCATTGGAGTTCATGCCGACGGTTAAGGGTTTAGAGCCCATGGTTCAATGGCGGAGGTCACATGTATGGGGGGCTGGCCACTTAGGGGTTGGCCCCCTTCAAGCCCCGCCTTAATACAAAACCAAAATTTATAAAACATCTCCACCACACATTTAATGAATGTGACCCTGGTGGCGCGTTGGTAAGGTGTGGTTGTTGGAGCGCACAGGTCATGTGTTCAAATCCGGAACCGACCCAAAATTTTAATAATGCCAACATATTGCTAATGTCACCCTGGGCCACATGGCGGCCTCTGAGCTTGACACGTGGCAAATTTCCATTTGCTTCTCAAAATGAATATTCCCTAGAATATTCCAAGGAATATTTTGTGGAATATTCTTTTTTAATTTTTTTTGGAAAAAATTCAAAAATTAAGTCATTGGGCGACTTTGTTTTTGGCATAAATTCTGCATACGGAGACCATTTTTCGAACTGTTTGTGGTGTCGGAATCAGGAGGACGAGCTCTATCTGGTAGTTTAGGTTTGAACTAGTTTTGAGCACTTTCAGTTTTGACCATTTTACGACACTTGGTCCTGAGCTCCTAATCACACCTCCCAAATGAGAAGGCTTTTGGTCCTCAAAATCTTACTAAATCTCTGAACTGAACTATACAACACTTGAGGAATAAAAATATCCTCTTCCATTCAGCCAAAAGAGCATACTGATGCCAAAATGTCCTGCCTTGCCAACTGTCGTCATGGCGACTTTTCGTTGCATAAGCCAAGTACTCGTCGAATCCCGACCAAGTTCTTTCGCTAGACAAATCTGAAATTGCAGGAACTAGCAATGATACTTGCTGATATATGAGCTGAAATATTCCTTTGAACATGTGGACTTTCCAACTGTCACGATGCCCATCCATGGCACCTCCGCTCCAGAAGAAGAGCTGCCTCCCAAATGACAGGGCTTTTACCAGTTGTAGCATGCCAAATGTACTACAAATTTTCATCCCAAACTCTTGGGATACTTTTTGCAAAAACTTCTCAAAAGAAGTAGAGACCCATGCTGAAATTTGAGCCCTATTTGCATGCATGCTTTTCCAACTCATAGAATTGTGCATAGTTTTGCACCAAATTTTTTCCCTGCACCAAATGACACCAAAGGTATCTTGTGCAACAATACAATCATCAACAACAATTTGTCCTGAAATATGCTGAACAATGGACTCAACCATCAACATCACAAGGGTGTACACAACTGACACAAGTCGACAAAAAATGTGCACCACAATCGACACAAGTCGACAACATAAGTGGTACAATTGACACAAGTCGATGAAACATGTGCACCACAATCGATAGAAGTCGACAACATAAGTGGTACAATTGACACAAGTCGATGAAACATGTGACACAATTGACAATGTAAAAGTGTGCTCACAAGCGACACTAGTCGACCAACAACAAGATACATTTACAAACATGTATGTATAAAAAACAATGAACTATATACAATCCGATAAACACACCTATAACATCTATGTACAGGTGTAACTTCAACTCTTCTTTTGCAAAGACCAACAGGTACATCAACCCAATAAAAACACATATGGGTGACAAGAGCTAAAATGAAATACATTGCTGCAAAACTAGTGAGTATCATACTCATCTTTTCCATCGCGCAACTTGCATTCCCTTAACAAAGAAATGCATTCAATCAAAAGACATGCAACTTTCATTGGATAAGAATTCTAACCATTTCTTACCAATCCATTTCAAAGGTGCTTCTTTTAACTGCACGTCGATATCAACATGTGTATCATCTTGACACATATCAATGATGGAAACTTCCTTCCCATTCTTGCCATACTCTTTCTCCCATTTCTTCAACTTTCGTGGAAGCATTGTTGGATTCAGAGTCCAACACCTTTCAGCAGTATGTCCATGCTTATGGCAATAAGTGCAACACATGCTCATCTTCTTGATAGCATGATTTGCATTGTTCAATGGAACTTTGGCTTCTTGCCTCCTTTCCTTCAAAAGTTTCCTGTATGTTTCCATTCTTTTCCAACATCTAGAAACACTATGGTTAACCAAACCACAAAAATAACATGCAATTCTTTTCCAATTCTTATTTGGAAATTTACCATGCTTTACATGATGAAAGGAAATATGATTGAAATCAGATTTATACCTTTCTCTTTCACCTTCATTAGCTTCATGAGGAGGTGAATCAAATTAAGAAGAAGCTCCTTTTGGAACAACATCAATCCCTTCAATGGTTTTAGTGCTTTCACAATTCTCTTGTTCAAGTGCATGCTTATGCGCACCTTCTTCTTGCAAGGTATGTTTCAAACTATTCCAAGAATACAATCTTTACCAACTTGAGGTAGGGAACTTGAGATGAAACTCCTTCCAGGAACTATTTCAATTGCCTTCATGGCTGCTTTGGAACTTTCTCCATAAGATTTTCCATATCCAAGACCCAAATTCTTAGGCCTTACCTCAACCATTATTGGCTCAACTATACCCTGTGCATGTTTGCCCTATCCTTTTCCTTCATATCCCATTTTGGACATCAACTTGGACCCTATGCCTCTGGTATGTTTCTCAAAAGAACCAACATACTTTTCAATTGAGGAAATTGAAGACAAGTTTGAATGATTTACATCATCCTCGTGCATTTTCTTGGACAAAGCTTCTTGAGCTTGAAGGAGTTGTTTCTCCATGTCATGCAGTCTTTGGAGAATTATTTCCTTCTCATCCTTCATAGCCAACAATTATGCTTGAAGCTTAACACTTTCTCTTTGATCCTCAATGAGAATCTGCACCATGTCCTTCACCTTAATGAATCCATTCTTCATGTCATCATTGAAGAAATTTGTGAAGGAGGAACCTTCACTTGTGGAAGAAGTTGACATTATGTAAATGGACAATTAAACAAAAGAAACTTCCAAATAAGAGTTCTCAAAGATTTCAATCAAATAACAAGCTTTAACCAAATTTCAAAAAAAAAAACCCCTCTTATTCAAGCAACCATTTGCAACACATAAAACAGTCAATCTCTTACACTGCTTTAACAACTTTTGCACAAACAAATGCTCAACTCGAGCTCTGATAGCATCTTATTTGAAACTGGAATGTACTTGTTTAAGGGTGCAAGGTATCCATTTACCATAATTTCAAATGTGATTTATACACTCCAAGTGACCTCTGAAAATGTGAAAACTTCTTATTTCTTATATAGAGATAGACTGAAGGGGCATTCACCGGACATGTCACCTCTAAAGAGAGGATGAGTTCCAGAGACTACCTGGCCCTCTATAGGCTCTACCTAGAGAAATAACAAAGTAAACACTTAGAAGTCTTTGACATACACATACATGAAGTTTGATGTCTTGCGGAATAAGTCAAATAACTTTCTGCAGCTGAATAGGTGATTATGTGTGTATGCAAGTTATGTATATTTGTTGTTTAACACTTTATATCAGTTTTGTTTAGCATATCATCTTCAGCAAATAAAGACACCAAAATGATAAAGCAGTTCACCCCTTCTGGGCTACATCTGCTGGACCAAGCCTCTCCAACTAGGCTTGTCCTCTTGTATTAAAAACGCTACAAAGGCTAATACAAGAATATTAGTGTCTCGGAAGACAAATATGACTGTAAGTACAGAATCAAAAGATAAGAATTAGCTAAACATGCTCTTTCCCAAGCACTAAACTGTGAAATTGTACCTGATACAGTACTTTCCCCAATTGGCCCTAGTGGACCTTTAGACTTGCATGGAGAATTTTGAGGTGAAGATGACCTCAATTGGTTCTAAAACCTCTGTCATTAGACTCAAAAGGTCGAAAATAGCAGACATAGGCTTTTGAATCACCAAAAATGGATGAACATAGCCCCCAAACAGCTCAAGCACTGAAATGGCCCTAGTGGCCCTGAAAGCTTCCCTGAAGCTAAACAGTGAGAATAATGCCTCAACAGGAAAAATGAGCTATAGAAATGGATTCATACTGCTGAAAACCTTCAGGAATGACCTTCATTCCACATTCAATCACTGCACAATTCCCAATGCAGCTCCCAAACTGAATTGGCCTTGGTGGCTCGTTTAAAAAACATCTCCACCACACATTTAATGAATGTGACCTCGATGGCGCATTGGTAAGGCATGGTTGTTGGAGCGCACAGGTCATGTGTTCAAATCCGGAACCGACCCAAAATTTTAACAATGCCAACATATTGCTGATGTCACCCTGGGCCATGTGGTGGCCTCCGGGCTTGCCACGTGGCAACTTGCCATTCACTTCTCAAAAGGAATATTCCCTGGAATATTTTGTGGAATATTCTTTTTTTAATTTTTTTTTGAAAAAATTCAAAAATTAATAGTCATTGGGCGATTTTGTTTTTGGCATAACTTCTGCATACGGAGACCGTTTTTCGAACCGTTTGTGGCACTGGAATCAGGAGGACGAGCTCTATCTGGTCGTTCAAGTTTGAACTAGTTCTGAGCACTTTCATTTTTGACCATTTTACGACACTTGGTCGTGAGCTCCTGATCAATGAAGTTTCATTTTTGGATGTGCATCTACCACTAATCCTATGAAAATAGATAAAATATTGTCGAAAGAAAATTTAATGGTGATGGTAATATTTCTACATAAGAACATATTTATCTGTTTATTCAAAATTGTATCTCTTATGATATGTTTCATGAGGATGTTAGATGAAATATTTTTACACTTACTATCAATGGCCACATGAGGAAATTATGTGAGATGTTTCCATCCATGTTGATTCATTCATGAGATCAATTTATTGGTGAGTTATCATCATCTTTTCAATACTATGATTTTGATAGATTATGTGAAAAAATCAATAATCTCAGGAAAAAACTAGATGAATCATTAGAATATTTTTTAATTAGATTTATTAATCTTTTCTATAGATTTCCTTAAATGGAGTCTCCTTCTATTACTGAATATTTCGAGTATCTGGTTTCTCTTCCCGAAAATCAAGAGCAAATCATTTATAATAAATTTAAATCTTATATCAATTCTTATTCACCAAGTGATTTAGATTTATATGAAAATATGAAAATTACAAATAATACTTCCAATGAAGGGCATGAAACTTCTGTTTCCTCTCATTTGCCTACATATTTTTTTCTCGAGAAGATTTCTTATGAGAATAATGTAGAATCGCTTACCCAAGAGAAAAACAATGAGGAAATTTTAAGTTCATATGAGAAAAATTCTTTTCTTTCAAACGTAGAATCAACATGAATTAAATCTAAAATTTGTTTTCTAAGCACAATTTGTTCTTCTTATATATATGTTGATATGATTCCAGAGAAACTCGCTGAAAATTGTATTATTGATATTTCAATTCATTCCCCATAAATTAGTGAATCCTTTGGTGATTAACTATTGGCTTCTAATGAACATGAATCCATTTTAAACAATGTTTCCAATTCATATTTTTAAGAAGAGAATATTGAAGAGGTTGACCAATTATTTGTCAGCGAAGAAGAATTTAAATTAGATGTCGAATCTACTCATCCAAGAGACACTTTTCATTTTATTTCATCTTTCTCTCACTTTTCTTTACATCTTGATTTGTTTAACGATTCAAATCAAAAAAATGTGATTTCAAATTCTTTACATTTTCATTCTGTTGGATTTGAATTTAATGAAGTGCAAGATGAAATTAATTTCCCATTTAAAAATGAATTCATGTCCTCCCCTGTTTTCCAATTCTCTTAATCTCCTATATGGGACGAAATGTTTTATAACATCCACAGTTCCCAATCAAACTTTTACTAATTCACTTTCTTTTACACTTAATAAAGAGTCTTGTAAGTTAAATGGTTTTCTTTATAAAATAAAGAGTCCTAACTGTTGAATAATACAACTAGGTTTGGTCTTCATAAATGTATTTAACTCACAATATATTGTTTTTCTCAAAAGAAAGAAAATGAAATTTTATTATTATTAAAATTGACTTATTAAAACATGGGTTTCATGCTTCGGTCAATGGTTTTTAGTTCAAATTCTCCATTCAATACTTCTAGGGTTTATGTCAAGTGTCATTGTCCATGTCATATTGTAAAGAACCCTTCTTGGGATTTATTTGTCAAAGGAGAAATTTATTTATTGTAAAATAGGTCAATTAGGCCTCCTCCACCAAGTCAACCTCAAACTGGACAATTCGACCTAAAACTGGGTAGCAAATTCACTATATAAAGGTAACAAATTTACCTCATTTGACACACACACATACACACACACTCAACAATTTTGGTTTGCAACTCCTAGGGCAATAAGAAGTGTGAATTTCAAGGAAGAAGAGGAAGAAGGATAAAAAAGAAGAAGGAGGTTTCTCACAATAATAAGAAGTCATAATTTTCTCTCTTTCCCACATGTATGAAGTTGTAAAGCTGCTAGAATAGGGTCAAAATTCTGCAGTAATTGGGAGGCCAAAATTCTGTTGTTGGGGATTGAAATTTTGCAATTGGAAGTTGAATTTCTAGATTGTTTCTAGGCAGAAGTTGGTAGGTAAGAACAAGACTAATACATATTCTTGGAAGGCTAACTTGGTGGAGGAGGAAGGTCTATTGGTCTAGGGTCTTGGTACATCTCAATTTGAATTACTGAAGGAAGAGTTCTTGATTGGGTTTTCCCCTATATGGGGGTTTTAGCCCTAGTTATCCACCTACATCTAGTGTCCCCTATCTTCATTTTTTTCTTTTGATAATTGCTTTATGAAATAAATATAAAAGAAGAACATAAGAAAATAATAAGAACACAAGAATATCACAAGTAATTATCAACATAATAAACTCAAATGGGATCCATCATCAGGGTTAAGAGAAAGATGGATCCCATTTGGGATTCGAAACGTTGGTATAAAAATTCTCTTACTGTGGATTCTCCGATCAAAGACTCAAAAAGCACAAACCACAAATCTCTGAAATCCAACATAATAAACTATTTATACCTTTTTTATTTTCTAACATGGTATCAGAGCTATGGTGAAAGAAGGAAGAAAAGGTAGATCAAAGATATATTAAGGAAAAGGGATCATATAAAGAGGCAAGTCTACTGTCTAAAGTAACCATGACAAAATATATGAAGGCAAAGAACAGACTAGAATGAGCCTCTAACTACAGGTCCTTGAAAAAAAGAATAGATCTCATTCTCGAAAAGAATAAAGTTTTAGATATTGTTCAAGGAAAAGTCAAGAATCCTACTGATGAATCAAGTAATGTAGATAAAGTGAATTTTAGAGAACTTGAAATTGTGGCTATGAATATTATAATGGATGGAGTTAAGGATAACTTAATTCCATACATATCCAACATAAATTTTGCTAAAGAAATGTATGAGGATCTCTCCAAGTTATTCACAATCAGGAACATTGGTCAAGTAGAAAGCCTCAAGAATGAACTAAGAACTATTAAGATGAAAAATGTTGACTTTGTATCATAAGGATATCTAGAATCGGGGATGAAGTCCAAGAAATAGATGAAGTTGACCCAGAAAAAGAGCTCGTAACTACTTCCCTTCTAGGACTACCTAAATCTTGGGGTGCCTTTGCATCAGGACTCAATAGTTGGAAGGATATGCCAACATTTGGACAAATATGAAATTCATGTAGCCAAGAAGAAGCTAAAATATCAATGATAAAAAAACAAAAAGGAGAATGAAGAAGAAAACACCTCGAACGCTCACTCTTCTCATCACAAAAAGAAGGGAACCTTCAATAAGTTCAAAGGACCAAAGAAGAAAATGGACCTATCTAAGGTTGAATGTTACAATTTCAACAAGATGGGACATTACCAGAGTCATTGTTGTGAGAAT
Source organism: Pinus taeda (assembly GCA_000404065.3). Lineage (NCBI taxonomy): Eukaryota > Viridiplantae > Streptophyta > Pinopsida > Pinales > Pinaceae > Pinus > Pinus taeda. Next base: position 184,199 of record APFE031394876.1, read on the forward strand.
TCAAGAAATAAGAAGAGAGAAAGGGAACATGTAAATTTTGTCGATGAAGGATCACCAAAGAAGAACAAGGTGGAAGAATATGAAGTCAAAGAGTTATTTTTTAGGGACTATTAGGGACATTATCTATTACATATCCTTCTATTCTAAGTTTTGAATTGTTTCCTTTATGTTTTTATCTCTATAATTTGTAGGTCTAATAGGTCTTGTTAGAACACCGTTTATTTTGATAAATTTGTAGGTATGCCTCAAGATTTGATTAAGAGGGACCCCTCACCATTTTACCACATAAAAGTATCTTACTCCTTGTCTCATCTTTCATGTTTGGTTTCCCTCTCTTATACATATGTGTTTGTATTATATGCTAATAATATTTCTCTTTATATTTTTCCAAGGCTAGGAAAGCTTGTTAATTTCTCAAGGATCATGGAGAAGACTTCAAAGGATAGACAGGAAGTATGAAAGAAGTTCCATTTAAGCCCTTCAAGCATTAATGTACTATGAGGTTTGTTAAGAAACAACCCAAGGTATGTCTTAGCTTATAACAATTGTTATAAAGTTATCTTCATGCAAAAGGTACACTCATTCTTTCTTTTAATTTTTTCTCTACATTTCTAACATTGTTATGTCTAGGGTTTTGAATCGTAAGAGATTCTTGTTTGGGCGATTAATCATTAGACTGAATCTACCTTCATTATATTTTGATCATTCGTATGGAAGCCTAAAAGTTTCTCTATAAAATCCTAGTCTACTTAGGGTTAATGATGATGTCTATAAATCTTATTCTCTTGTTTAAAATCTTGGTATTGTTATAGTAAAAAACATAGTCCATTAGGGTTTGTTGTTAATGCTTAAAATTAAGCCCTACAACTTTAGGGTTTGGTAAGTTAGGGTTTATGACCAAAACCTTTGTAATGTCTATAGTGAAATTTTAGGGATAAAACCCTAAGTGTATGTTCATATGTTTGATCGAAACCCTAAGCTAGAGAAAAATTGTTTATGTTTGTGTCCTATGTTTACCTAGTAAATATTTTTGAGAAATGAATCCTAGTATATTTGAATATGTTAACCTAATTATTGTTTCTAATGTAATTTATAGGGTTTATAACAAAACCTTAATAGATATTCATATTCTAGGATATGATGATATTTTTTTAGTCTATGGTTTTCATCAAAACTTAGTAAAGTCTAACATTGTTGAAATGTTAGATGCATAGTGGGATTATTATTAGTGGTTGATATGTAAGGCTTTGTCTCTAAGAAGGAATATAGGTTTTGTAATGGATCATAATAGAATTTGTCATATATCTCTAAAATAATTTCAGGCCCTAGATAGAATGAGATTGATTTCTTGACTAAATTACTTTATGTTGTAGTCTAGGGTTTGTAATAAAATCCTAACAATAAGTTGAAGTTTAGAAGTATGTGTCTCTTACTGATTATGAGCCTAACTATGTTTCAGTATTTTATGTCTAAAGTCTAAATGCTTCCATTATTGTATTAACATAATTTTGACATAGTTAACTTCATGCTTATATATATGAATTTGGTTGTACTTTCTATTAAAGTTTTGTAGTTCACAATCTTTAAGATAATGAATATGTCTGTATGAGCATGGTGAAGGAAACTATGAAGATGATCAAGATGACCTTGTTTGATCTCCCCAAATTAAGAGGGAGGGAATATTATGGTAGTCATGATGGATACAGTGAAGAATAATATGGAGAATGATTGAAAGTACTACAATTTATTGAGGATGTCTTGGTGGTGTTGAAGAAATAAAAGAAGAAAAGCTTCTAACTAGTTTCATATGAATAACTTGATATAAGTGGCATCAGGATGATTGAAGACCCTGAAGGTTTGTGTTTAATAGTATGTATATTTGAAATTTTATTATTGGTTTGGGTTTGTATATTTACAGGTAAATATCTCCATAAAGAAGGATGAACACTTGAGAAGCATGTTTGGACAAATGGATATATCTAGTTTATTTGGGAGAGTTGAAGCATCTAATGGAAAATGCTTGGGAAGATGTTTGGACGACCTATGTGTTGATGTCTAGATCTTGAAGAGAGAGGGTGGAGTTGTTCATGGAGCTCTGACCTTAGATACACACCTAGATACATGGGTTGATGGTTAGCAAGTAAGCTTGATGGTACCTAGAGTGGTTGAAAGCTTGAGTCCATCTTAGTCCCACCTAAATAGATAATTCTAATCAAGTATCTAGTCCATGGCATTGAGTGTTCCTGAACTCTTCGTAGTTCATAATGGAGATCTTCCATTTACCTCTATATGGTTGATTATGAATACCTCCCTAGTTAAGAGGGAGTGTTGAAGAATGTAACTAGGTTTGGTCTTCATAAATGTATTTAAGTCACAGTATATTCTATTTGTCAAATGAAATCAAATAAAAATTTTATTATTATTAAAATTGACTTATTAAAACATCGGTTTCATGCTTGGGTCAATTTGATTTTAGGTCAAAGTCTCCATTGAAGACGTCTAGGGCTTATGTCAAGTGCCCTTGTCCATGTCATATTGTAAAGAACTCTTATTGAGATTTATTTATCAAAGGAGAAAATTATTTTATTGTAAAATAGGTAAATTAGGCCTCCTCCACCAAGTCGGCCTCAAACTAGACAAGTCAGCCTAAAACTGGGTAGCATAATCACTATATAAAGGAAGCAAATCAACCTCATTTGACATATACACACACACACTCAAAAAATTTGATTTGCAACTTCCGAGGCCAAAAAAAGTGTGAATTTCAAGAAAGAAGAGCAATAAGGATAGAAAAGGAGAAGGAGGTCTCTCACAAGCATAAGAAGTAATTTTGTATTAATTATGTAATAATTGGGAGGTCGAATTATGTTGTGGGGGGTTGAAATTCTGCAACTAGAAGTCGAATTGCTAGATTGTTATTGGCATAAATTGGTAGATAAGAAGAAGAATAATACATCATCTTGGAAGCATGACTTGGTAGAGGAGGAAGGTATATTGGTCTAGGGTCTTGGTCCATCTCAATTTTAATTACTGAAGGAAGAGTTATTGATTAGGTTTTCCCCTATATTGGGGTTTTAGCCCTGGTTTTTTGCCTACATCTGGTGTCCCTGATCTTCATGGTTTTCTTTTGATAATTGCTTGATGAAACAAAGATAAAAAAAGAACATAAGAATATCACAAGTAATTATCAACATAAGAAAAAATTTCTGCCTTTTTTATTTTCTAACACTAACCAATCGAATTTTGCTAATGAATGTCATTTTATGCATACCAATTTATATTTCTCATTGAAAAATGATAATCTAGATGAAATATTTGATTCTTCTGATTTATCACCGAATGATTGTTTAAATTCTAAATTTTTAGAGATTAGTCAAGGTAATGAGAAACTTCACTTTTAGTCAATGGTTATAACTCGATCTCATGATCTTGCTAAAATATTTGAAGCTAATTGTACCAATATTCTTCCACAAGATTGTTCAAATGATCTCAACTTTCCCTTCAATTATTCTTGACATGTTAATTAAAATTAGGGCTATCTTGTTCCTTGCTTTAGATAATTACATTTATTCATTTACATATTAAATTCACCCCACAACATCATAACATTATTTATTTTTACAACATTATCTAGAAACATATGCAATTATATAGAAAGAACAATATCATCGTCAATACAACAGAACGTAAAGGAACAATGGAAGAAAATAATTCACACATCGAGACAATAGGATTGGGCGAAGACCAAGGTAAAACCCACTACGGGGAAAACCATCTCAAATTCGTCTTATTAGATTGTCATTGAATGTTTCAGCAAAGGGAAGGTACAATGATTCATATCTTCAACCAAAAACCTATCTAGTAAAATCAAATAAACAACATCCAAGAGATGTACCCAACACTACTAATAATCAAAACTTTGATTAAGAAGCTCGCAATCAACTATCAATATTTATGGTCAACTGCCCAATTTTGTGGTCAAGTGTGGTCAACTAAAAAATCAAACCCTAGTTTCCAACTGCCTAGAAAGAGTGTACATGTGTGAAACTAAAACCCTTCAACTTCACTCATGAGCTTGCACACTTGTGGTTTCAACAAAAAAAATGCATATGTCATCCCTGCGGCTCGAAACCAAAACCCTAGATCTCATGTGCAAGCTTTGAACCCTGCAATTTCGGACCTGTATGAGCCAATCTCTACAAACCACCTCAGACTTGTGCAAGCCAAACCAAAGAAATAAGAATGATCATGATGATGTCCAATTGAGGGTCAATTGACTTGTATTTATAGCTATCCATGGGTGTGTAATTTCTCTTTTGGGTCGACCTATCCTTTTGTGGACATATGGGACTTTCTTCAAAAATATACTGTCCCTTGTCAAAATTGAGTGCTTCAATAGTCAAAATTGGTCTTCTTGTAAAGATGAATCTAGTCCCATGGTTGGAATTTGTCACCAAGCTACAAAAAATTAACACTCCCTCTTAGCTTGGGAGACATTACAATCCTGTCACCATATCATGTCCCATTTAAATTATATTTTCATCAAATGTTGTCATTAGTCATCTCAGTTCATCTTTGCTTATCTCAACTCATATCTTGCTTGTCTATGCTTATATGTTAAACACTCTCAAATCTAAAAGAAGAATAATTTGACATTGGAGGGGGAGCCCAAGCTACCACCCTCTATCCTTCTGGGAGCCACTACTTCTACCCAAAATTATAGCCAGAAAGGGATCCCAATGCTACTACCCAGAAACATCAAAGAGCTTATCATTAGGGAGCCTTGCTCAAACTAGAACCACATCGGGGAGCACATCTCAACCCAAAATCCAATGACAATGAGGAAGGTCCTATGGGACACTCTGACCTCATGTATATGACAGTGGGGAAGATCCTATGGGACACTCTCACCCCAAGTCATCTCATTAATCAATAGGAGATATACCACTTACTAAGTAAGGATCACATCCATCCCATTATGAAATCAATGGGTGAGATACCACTTGCTATATGAGGTAAAGATCACAACCATCTTATTGCTTATTTCTCTTCCTAGCAATGACCCTGAGGAGTAATGTGGTAGAACACCTACATCATAATCAACTTGGGTGACATATCTGAATTACCAAAGGTAAGGATTGCAAACCCCCAAGCTATCTCTCAACCCGTTGGCCATACAGGGAGCAACAATCCTAACAAGACTGGCTTGTGGGTATGATGCCAACTGGGGTATACTTTGCATATACCAAGATAAGGGAGCAACATCTTCCACCCTATAGGTATCATATAGGGTTAACACCCTATTGTTTAGATATCCCTCAACCCCATGAGCCCTCCATCTCAATTCTACACCCTAGGAGCTCAGACAAGGAGAAAATCTAGCTCAATGTCCTTAATCAATCTTTCTCTCTATAGATTAGAAACATATGAACATGCTCATATCTAGTACCGATTTAAATGACTCATTGAAGTGTCCAGTCATAATATCTCTATAGAAGCAATCTCGTGTTCATGCAATATATCAAATCAAATATTATATTAGAACAAATATATATCACAAAGGGATACCTTATTCATCCTCCCTCTCATGGAGGCAGCAACCACAAGCCTAAGCTTGCTTCATATAGCAACATTGTCTCAATATATGAAGATATCTTAGTCCCAATTATATTTGGGATTCTCTGCCAACCAGATCCTACTCTTTATTATCACAATGTATCACTGTCACATCCATAACCTATTCAAAATATATTTTTAAAAGAGCTTATTCAACTTGCTTCACATCTAGCCATGCTAGCAACATCCTACTCAACCTCATGTGTGCTTAAATCTATGCAATTATCATCCAAAATATCATGACAAATATCATACTAAAACAACACCTAGATGTGCTCATCTCATCAATAACAATCCCAAACAACATTAGCACATCCATGCAGCCATGTATCATAGAATAATATCTCAGACCAAAAAAAGACCCTCCCATGCAAATATCTTGAAGGGTGCTCAATGACAACCCAATGTGCATGAAGTGGCTCAATCATGAATTGACTCAGATTGTTCTCTACAAAACATATGTCTAGATAGGTGTTCATCAATGTCTTAATCAATTGTTAGTTTCAAAGAATTTTTTTTTGTAAAAGATCTTGCAATTCAATCAAAGTGTCTAAGGATTGACATTTCCACTTTCCAAAAACTCTTTAATAGCTTCACAATATACATTTTCTTTTCCAAACTTCAGAAAGTAATTAATCATGCCAATATTCTTCATTTCAAACTTCATAGGCCAACTACCTCTTACTTTGATCATTAGAGGCTCATTACTTGTCAATAATAGACCATCAACATATAAAACTAAAACCAAAGACATACCTTGGACCCATTTAAAGTAGAGTTTTGGATCGACATATGTTCCTAGCTTCACCAAGTAACTATCAATGTAGACATACTCGGCTCTAGAAACTCGCTTCCAACCATATAATGTTATCTACACTCATTAAACCAAACCAATATAATCATCCTTAGATTCCAAATAAAAATTAATGTCAAATCCATAAAAATTTCTGCCAATATCACTGTGACAAAATCTTTGAACCAGGTGTTAGGCAGATCTCACATCTAAATACAAAATTACAAGCTTATTTATAGTCATGAAAATAACTGTTATTTACCAAGTAATATCAATCGAAAATTAATCAATCCATCCTCATGATCATAATATAAATATTTTCCGTCACTAGATGAAAATGCATACATTCATTGTGAGATCACTAATACTAAATCACAACTGTTTAATCTTCAACCAATGTGCCATTACCAATGTTAATCATTGAGAGTCACTATGCCCGTACTTGCATGCCACATCAAGGTAAATCACCATTTTTAAGTACCAAATTTGATAAAAAATCTAATTTGTTATCATTGTGAATTAAATCAACCCATAATCCAAAACATATATGTGAACTATCAAGCATCACGTCAAAATTCCAATATAGCTCATCTATATTAAACCAATAAGTCAAATCTTGTCAAACTCTTGCAACAGTTATCAAATAATGACATATACTAACTTCAATGATTGAATCAAAATAGCATACTCAAATGAAAATTGTAGTCCCCTGCAAACACAAGAATAGTCTACACATTGATATTTTTATAGTAAGTCAAACATTCAAACTTCTCGGCTCATAAGAATTTCTATTGTCTGCCAATATTTGTAGGACTTTCATACTCCTAGTGCTCTCCTAGTCTCATGCATAAAACTTCAATTTTGTTTTGTGTCCTACAGGCACAACGACACCCATAGGCATTCTTCCGTGTGGTTGGAAGGATTACAAATACAATCTTGCTCCTGCTTCCATGCAATTGGGGCTTAGATTAGGAGAACCTTTATATGCTAAAATTACAACTTGTAAAAACATTTTTCCACATCATCAAATGTTTATTCATGTATCAAATCCTTCCTCCAACAGTAAAGTATATTCATTTAAAATAATAATAGGTGTTAAAATATCATGAAAAGTTTCTCCCGCTAAATGGGAAGCCACTTCTGTCATCATCATTCAAAACATCAACCTCTCTGTCACAGATCAGTAGAATTGTTAGATCATCAAAATATATCATATTCTTAAACATATATACATCGTAGTCATAACATATTAGCATCAAATACTTCATCATCACATATTCACATGACATCAAACTTTCATCAAGGGTTAGTGTCAAATAATTAGGGCAGTTGACAAGTGTATCGTCATACTTCAAGGATCTACATCAAGTCAGGGCATCCATTCATATTATCTAAGCTTTATAAAAAACGAGGCTAGCAAGAATATCTTGAGTATCCATCTTATTGTTACACTTTTATCATTAAGGTTACCATGATTATCACAAACATTATTAATAGTATCAGGATACCATATATAAAAATAAATGTGCTAGCATTCTTTATGAGATCAGAAAATCCATCATGTCTAAAATCAAAGATTCTTTCCAAATATCAAGAGCACCAATAAATCAAACTTAATTTCATATTCATATATGAGTCATTCATGAAGGTGATATTCCCATCATACCTTATGGCTTACCTTTCCATTCAATATTGCATATGAAACAATACACTATACATAACTTATAACATCTAGATACCTTTGCACTTTGTATCACTTGCTTGTCATGTGAAACTGTAGCTCTTCTCTTCTTGCACTATCTATATTTTCCTATTGTAGAAATTAATGTGTAGATTCAATACTTCTCATGAAATTTTCTAAATCGCAAGACTTAAATCTACTCTATTAATCTACAAAATTTAATTCACCATCTAAAAAAAGAATCATAGACACGCAAAAGGAAACATCACACATGCACAAATATTTCTCTCAGTGAAAGAAACTTCTCAAAACCCCTTACTATCTATATTGCATTAGTCAGAGAATACAAAGGAAATACAATGATTTCTCAAGCATGAGCATACCTTGCAAGTGTATAGTCTATCCCTCTGCCTGATTGACTGAGCCTGGTCCAAATATTGGCCAATTTCAATCCTTCCCAAGCTCATATTTCCTTGAGAAATTTCCCCTATTTTTTAGGAATTTCACACCAAGGAATTGCGCAATAGCCTTAGGCCAATCTCTAGCTACATGCACCACTTTTACATATGGGAATATGCTACAGCTGATAATACATTACCTTTGAATCTCCATCTCAAATGGGTAACTTGAATTCTCTGCATGCAACAATTATTTTGGATTGATTGATAAATTAACTGGTTGATCACTGAGTGTGGTTGAAGTTCAACTTCCACAACTTGACCTCCACTCGTTCTTCTAATAGTTAGAACTAGTTGAACTGACAATAACTCAAATTAACTAAAATACATTGCTACAAATTAGCAGTCAATCATGTATAAATGAAATCAATATTCTCAAACTCGAATTTACTGAAGTAGATGAGTGACAAGAGACATATCACCTCAGTTAACTACCTCCAAGTATTTTGCTGATATATAATTTCGAATTTTAATCTAGTTTGACCAAGACAAAGTAAAAACTAGATTTTCTTGCTGCATTTTCAAAAATCCCTCTTAGCAAGAAATGGATTATCAACCACCCTATACTGCACCTGTGGAACTCTAATTTTCCTCTTGACAAAGCCTTTATCAACATATATGCATCTAGTTCCTCTGTCGAAAATGTACTACAACAACATAATCTACCTTTGCACACAATCTCGTAGATGGTGATACCAAATGTCGGTATGCTTGGATCAATCATGGAATACAAGGTTCTCAGTGAGTTTGATACAAATCTGATTATCACAGCAAATCACAATACGATCCATCATCTGACCAAATAACCAGGGAAAATTTTAGGGGCTGATATTCGCAATTGCGCTAATTTTCCATGCTTTTTCCAAAAAAAATATTCGTTAATTTCCATTTTTTTCTAAAAATGTTTCGCCCAAATTTTATAGTATAAAATTCTTTTCCCTTAAAAATCGCTAATATTTTATATAGAAGACTATATAAAAATTATTTTAAATTTAAATATTTTTACAGAAATACCACCAAACATTTTATAGATGGCATATCATGGACTAGTGAGATTCACCAAGGTATCTAAATGTTAAGATAAATTTCCATAAAAAATTTCTTGCAAATAACCCAACAAGCATTTTTCTCATATAGATTGGCTCACATGCTGCTTAACTTGTAGCCATGTACTCTTCTTCTATTGAGTTGAGTGCAATATATCTCTGCTTCATATTGTACCAAGAAATTGTCTCTGACCCAACTTCCTCTTGATGTGCTCTTCTTGTTTGATGGACTCACCACCCAATCTGCAACTATGAAGCCTTGTAGCTTCACTCCATCTATCCATTTGTACCAAAGGCCAAATTGAGTAGCGCCTTTGAGGTATCTCAACACATTCTTTGATGCCTTTCAATACAGTTTGGTTGGCTTAACCATTGCTTAACCAAGCTAGTTAATTTCATAACAGATGTCTGGTCGATGTTCACCAAATACATAAGTGAACCCCCAAGCTTCCTATAAATGGTATCCTCCACTACTTCACTTGAAGTAGCATCCTCTTTCCTCTAGCTTCCTACTATAAGAGTGTCCATGGGTTTGCACATGTCCATGAAGAACCTCTAAAGTATCTTGTTGGCATACATTCCCCGAGAAACAAAAAATTCCCCATCACCTTGCCATACTTCCAATCCAAGGAATTAGCACTTGAGGTTGATGTCCTTCATCTCAAAATATCTTTCAAGGTCCTCCTTGCAAGATATGATCAGCTTCTCATCGCTAGTAAGGATCAAATCATTGACATATAAAACAATAGTCAATAATTTACCTTCTACCAAACTATGATTGAGCTTTGCATCTACTTCACTTTTGGTGAAGCCAAAACCAGTGAGATAATTATCGATCCTGGTGTACCAAGCATGGGGTGCTTGCATGATTCCATGCAACACTTTCTTGAGTCTGCACACACGCAACTCTTTGTCAAAGGTCTCAAAACCCTATGGCTTCACAATATACACCTCCTCCTCTATAAATCCATTGAGAAATGTTGTCTTCACATCCATCTAGTGGATCTTCCATCCAATTGGCACTAATAGTGTTAGAATTGACCCGATGGATGAGTACCTCGCTACTGGAGCAAAGGTCTCCTCATAGTCAATTCCCTCAACTTGAGAGAACCCATTAGACACAAATTTGGCCTTATGTTTCTCTATGATTCCATATGCTATATGCTTTACCTTGTAAATCCATATCTAATGAACTATTAATTTGTCTACTGGTCTTGGGATCACTTCCCAAACACTATTTTTGACAATGGAATCATATTCTTCTACCATAGAATAACCCCATACTAGTTTCTCTACAACTTCCTCGAATGAGTATGGCTTAGTCTCTACAAGATCACTCATCAGAGCCATGTACCTAGTGTATTGATCTAGTGACCTCCTTTACCTACACTGTGATGTGGGTGCTCCCACATTATCTCTATCATCCTGCAATAATATGTCAACTTCCTTGGTTCACTTCCTTCCTTGTTTGGATGTCTCTGCTTGAGTGGATGTCTCCACTCTCTACTCCTATAATTTTGGCTACTCCACCACTTCCTGTGGTTCTTCCTTTGGAGCCAAAAGCTCCTGATCATGCTGCAACTAAAGCTCCCTTTCAAATGAACACCTCATTGCCTTCTCATCATAAAATTTCACATCCCTTCTAACCAATTTCATCCCGAGGGATGGAAAGTACACATAATAGTTGTGAGGTGTTTGTGTGTACCCCATAAATATGCCCAACTCTGTTGTTGGCTCTAGAGTTGTCCTTGATTCCTTGGAAACATGACAAGATACTAATGATCCAAAGATATTTAAGTGTGAGACATATTTTTTCTTCCCTGAAAAATCTTACTTTGGTGTACTCATGCCAAGAATCGTGTGAGGACTCTTATTCTACAAATAGACCATTGTATTGCATGCTTCATCCCACAAGTGCAACGGTAGCATTTTGTCATGTAATATCACTAATGTTGCTCCCACTGTTGGAATTTTGGCACTAATTTAGAGCTATGGCACAGGTGTTGTCCTTGATGGAAACTCTCTTTGGTAACAGATCTCAGTTCAGGCTTTCAGAATGAAGGAAAATACATATATGCAGGTTCATCTAGACGAAGATGCGTATACACGCAGGTTAGACGTTACAAAGACACGTATGCGTATACACACACTTTTATGCAAGGAAAAGCGCGTATATGTTGGAGAACTTACCTTTGGTCCGTGTTAGTTAGTCCTTGCTATTTGAACCTATGGTTTTGGATCATGGTATCTCATCAGATGTGTTGATCCCAAGTATTGGGTCCATGGTATTGGGTTATTATGGTTTTGGACCGTGGTATTGTGAAAGGCCTAAGGCTATAAAAGAGGAGGAGATCATTTGGCAATGTATGATATGAATTATGAATGAATATCTGATAAAGTGCTAGATCTGGAACACTGGTAATTGGGTTATGGTGCAGATATGGATCTGAATGAAGGAGGAACCTTAGCGCAAAGAGAAGGGTAAGTTCTACTGATGGGTCATAATCTTTAAGCTTGAATGATAGTATCTTTGTATGATTTTGATATGTTATATGTGGCGCTTGCTTGATCTATAAAACTAATAATATGGGTTAATTAGTGTTTGAATATCTGAAAGAGCGAATTATCCTTTATAGATCTATACGCAGGTTCAGTAAAGCGAAGGCACGTATACACGCTAGTTCAGTGAATGAAAATATTGTATACGCAGGTTGTTCCAAACACAGGATCATATGCATGCATGTTGCAGGTTATTGAAATAGCGTACATCTTTTCAGTTGTGATCTAGCTGCTTCTGCAGTGTTCTAGGTTCATATTTTGGTGTGTGGTTACTATTACTGTGTTTTGGGTACAACTGTCAGAGAAGTATCTACTTGATCCAGATCTAATTGGTGAAAAGGAGATTGTCTGAAATTCTTGATGATTGATCGATGTTCATGGATCCAGTCTGAAAATTTATGAAACGTGGTCCCTGGAAGAAAGAGAAGGTTTTAGCCTTCTATAGGCTAGCACCTACGTACTAGTATCTTGGCTAGTACAAGAGCTAAGGGGGCTGTAGCTCTCTGCAGGTTGCAGCCTACGTACTGGTAAAGGACTGCACCAGTACATTGTAAAAGAAGTTTCTAATTTAAAGGGAGATAGAGACGAATTGCAACAGGTGGTTTTCACCCACATTGGGTTTCCACCTTATATCTTGTGTTCTTGTGTGCGATTGTCTTTTTGCTCTGTTTTACTATTTCTGGTTACTGGTTATTTGTTTATGAAAACATAGATTAACAATCAACATCAGAAAGATAAAGTAAATTAAAATTTTGCTTTGTATACGCTGGTTTCCTTCTGAATAGTTGCGTATATACGCGGGTTTAATTAACTGAAGTAGCGTAGATCATTTGATTTTGAAAAAGGAATATTTGACTTGATAATACTGATTCACCCCCCCTCTCAGTATTATTTCCAACACCCACAATACTTTTGTTCATCCTATCAACCACCCTATTCTATTGCGGGTTATGGGGTGTTTTCAACTCCAGTCAAATTCCTTCCTTTGCACATAAATTTTTAAATTCATTCGACATGTACTCTCCTCCGTTATTGCTCCTGAGAGCCTTTAGTTTCTTTCCTATTTATCTGTCAACAAGTGCTATAAATTCAACAAATATGGAGAATGTATGGTCTTTCTTCTGCATGAATTAGGTTACACACTTCTTTGAGAAATAACCTACAAATATAACATAATAATTGTGCTTGGTAGTGGAGGATGTCGAGAAAGGTCCACACACATTAGGATGGATCCTTTCAAGGACTGCATGCACCTTGTTGTCCCGATCATTGAAGGTAGATTTTGTGTACTTCCCAAGCATACACCCTTTTCATGTATTCCACTACTCTAGCACTCCTATGGGGAGGCCTATAGAAATATACTACATTATCTTCAAAGAGACATGATGCAAATGGGCAAGTCTTCTATGCCATAATTCCCCAACATCTCGACTCTGCACCTTCTCTAATTTTGTGTTCAATGTTGCATAATCTTCCACATATAATTTGTAGAGGTTATTCACTCGAACCCTGATCTTCTTCACTTGTACCATCATGATGTGTCTTAGGAAATCTTTCCCTTTTCTGAATATCGCATCGTAGCCACGATCTTCCAACGCAACGAGGGGAACTAGATTCTTCTTCAGACTTGGTACAAACATCACATCCTTGAGCCTGAGAAGGGAGCCATACTCCCTTTCAAAAGTAATTGTACCAATACCAGTCGTGCTACAACTTCCATCATCTCCCATATTTATGTGCATTTGGAGATCCTTCTCCTCCAAGTCAATGAAAAATTATTTGTTCCCCATCATGTGGAATGAGGAACCAGTATCTAGATACCACAAACTACCCGTCATTGTGCTTGCCATGCATGCAATGAGGGTAAAATAAAGTTTGAATTGTGAAGCCAAGGCTTCACCCACTCCTCCTTCGACGGTGTTATTTCTTTCCTCCTTGTGTGGGCACTTCGTTTCATAGTGCTTGAATTCATGATAGTGAAAGCACTTGATTATGGACAAGTCTTTATTCTTTCCCCCTTGACCTGATGCTTCTTTGGATTGGGATTTCTTCCCTTTCCCTTTATTTCCCTTTCCATATAAGCCACATTTCTCCTCATCCTCACCCTTGGATGAGGTCCTGTCTCTAGTGTTCCACCTTATCTCTTCCTGTACCAAATCGCACCACAAGCATTCCCATTTGGTAGTCTCCCCCTCTCATTCACCGAATCTTGGTAGTCATGCCAACTCTTGGGAAGTCTTAGAAGGGTTAGGCTCACCAAATCATCCTTTGCTACAGTAACACTAACCTGACCAAGTTCATCACGACATTGTGTGAACCTGCTCAGGTACTATGGAATGGTCTCTTTGCTCTTCATCTTGATATTTCGAAGCTTATCCTTGAGTGTCAATTTCTTGTGGTCACTATTATTATGGAACAAATATATCAGTGCTTTCCACATTGCATAGAGAGTCTCTTTCCCATGGATATTAGAGACAATATGGTCTCGTACTCCCTCCGATATGATCCTCCTTGCTTTAGTAATACATTTCTTCCACTTTTCTAAATTTTGAGCATCAGCTGTCGTTGGTTTCAGAATATCATTATCAATGAATTCCTTCAACCCATTATCCTCCATTACCACCTCCATGCAGTCCTTCCATGTAATATAATTTGAGCTTCCATCAAGGGCATACTCGAGCCTTCATCCATTGAAGGCCATCTTCTTAGTCCTAAAGAAAACCTGCAACCTGATCTGCAATGTTGAACCTCCTACAATGACAACTTCAAAATATATGCTCTATAGTGATTCTAGCTCTAACACCATGTACAAATTAATGTGTAGATTCAAGAATCCTCATGAAATTTGCTAAATTGCAAGAATTGAAGCTACTATACTGATACACGAAAGTTAATTCACCATATAAAAAAAGAATCATCGACATGCAAAAGGAAACATCACACATGCAAAAAGATTTATCTAGGGGAAAGCAACTGCTCAAAACCTATGATATCATTCATAATAACAAAATTAATAATCTAGGCTATTCTAAGGATATTGAGTTATATAACAACATCATCAACAAGAGGGTCAATGATAACATTATACCTAATAATAGTATTAACAATCTAGATGATAGCAATAGTGCGTATAGTAATTCTAATAATTTTATCAATAATGATAGCATAGGGGATTCTATTAAGAATATTGTAAGTCTGGTTGGCAATGCCGGTCCCGGCATTAAGGGCGAGAAAGAGAACCTTAGCAGAAAGGTCTCTCTTCCCTCATCTTCTTAGAATAATACGGTGGTTAACCTCTCCAGCTCTTCCTTCTCCCCGTCTGTTTTTAGTCTTTTAAACAAGGGATTAAGCTTTGCCCTTGCCCCTAGAAATATCCCAGTTGATGATATTATTTGCGAAGTGGAGTATGGAATCAGAGATCTGCCTGATAACATTAAGGACACCATCAGGCAAGACTGTGCTGTGGTTCTTAGGAAGGCTAAACCCCCTCGTAGGAACCTCAGTAAGGAAGAGCTCATTGCCCTAAGGTCCTTAAATCAGAATGAAAGCATTGTGGTCCTTAAGGCGGACAAAGGGGGGGCTACAGTCATCCTGGATAGAGATGATTACCGTAAGAAGATGTTAGATCATCTTCACAATAGTGGCAGTTACAAAAAACTTGCCAAGAACCCTCTGAAGAAAATCTCCAAAGCAGTGGCTCGCGCCATCAAGTCTAGTAGCTCGGTGGGTGCCCTGTCCCGAAAGCTCGTGGAGAGCAATCCCATCGCTCCTAGGATCTATGGGGTGCCTAAAATCCACAAGGAAGGGGTCCCTCTGAGGCCTATCGTCAACACCATCGGGGGTCCGACCTACCTTCTAGCCAAGTTTCTGGCTCTTAAGCTTAAGCCCTTGGTTGGCCGCACCGATTCCTTCGTAAAGGATTCTGCATCCTTCATTAGGGATCTCGAGGATATAAGGCTAGACCCTGAGGACATTCTTGTCAGCTTTGATGTGGTCTCCCTGTACACGAGCATTCCTATAAGAGAGGCCATGGAAGTGATCTACCGCCTAACTGATCCAGATACCGCTCATTTGGTAGAGGTATGTCTCACTTCCACGTTCTTTAGTTTTGAGGGTGAGTTCTTCGAGCAGACCTGTGGGGTTGCAATGGGTTCCCCCCTCTCCCCGATCGTGGCGAATCTATTTATGGAAGATTTTGAAGCCAAGGCTCTTGCCTCGGCTCGTCTCCCTCCTAAGCGTTGGAAAAGGTATGTAGATGACACTAATGTCATCTGGTCCCATGGCCATGATGAGCTGAATCGTTTCTTGGATCACCTCAATGGCCAGTCCTCAGCTATTAAGTTCACCATGGAAAAAGAGGTCAATGGTAGCCTCCCTTTCCTGGATATTCTTATTTCTAGAAAGAAGGACGGCTCTCTCTCCCACGCGGTGTACAGAAAGAAAACACACACAGAGCAATATCTTCATGCCGATTCCCATCATTTCCCAGCTCAGAAGATGGGTGTCCTTAACACCCTAGCTACGCGTGCCCTCAGGATCTCAGATAAGGAGAGCCTGGATGGAGAGAGATCCCACCTCCTTGATGTCTTTGTGGAAAACATATATAGTAGGCAGCTTGGGCGGAAGGCTTTCCTTAGAGCCTCCAAAAATGCGTTGATTAAGAAAGAGCCCAAGGAACGCCATCCAGGCGTTCATCTTTCCTACATCCAAGGAACCACAGACAAGATTGCTCGGATCCTCAGAAAGTTTGATATTCCCTCTACCTTCAGGCCCCTAAAAACCATTCGTAATTCATTACGATCGGTGAAGGATCCTGTCAACCCCAAGGATTTGAAGGGTGTTTATCTGACTCCTTGCTCCTGTGGGACACCCTATATAGGAGAAACAGGGCGCTCCATCCAGCAGAGAATTTGCGAACATGCAGCAGACCCGAGGCATGGTAGAACAAAGTCCTCTGCCTTAGCAGAGCATGTGGATAAGACTAAGCATCAAGTCTGCATCGAGGAGGCCAAAGTCATTGCCAGGGTGGATCGGTTCCATCACCGTAAGTTAAGGGAAGCTATTGAAATTGAGCGAAGACCCATTAATCTTAATCGTGATGATGGGTGGAAGGTTAGAAGGAGTTGGATCCCTGCCCTATCCTCTTAGGGTTTCTTCCTTCCCCCTTCGGTTCATCCGGTTTCTTTCTCCGAGTTGGTTTCGTCTTATGTTCCTCCGATTTTTATTTTTGATTAACTTTCGGTCTTCTTGTAGAAATAGGATTCTTTTTGATAAGGGCTGATATGTGTCCCTTGCTTGTCCTTTTTAGTTTCTGTGGTCATTATATTAGGTATATATATATTATGTCAATCATGTTAATGTTATTCTTTTTATTTGTGTGATTAATCCTCTTTAAACACTTTTATTTTCAGCTCTTTTTTAGCTTTTCCTAATAGTTTTCTATCTCCAAATTTGTATATATATAATGAATTATTTACACACACACACACACACACACACACACACACACACATATATATATATAGAATCTCAGTAAACCTAATAAATTATTTAGTAGGCACTCACCCTTACTTATCAATCCAACCTCGTAAGAAGATATTATTAATTGAGTATTTAATAACCTTGTAAACATATAAAATATGATATTACATAAAATTATAATTGTCATTCCTCTAACAATCATTCATATATTTAGTTAGTTATTAATTTAAGAACCTATGACCATTGAATTATATATTTATTCATTTACTCCTAACATC
>APFE031394876.1:202120-248033 GCA_000404065.3 Pinus taeda
CTTCTTTTCTTTTCTTGGAAATCCTACCTAAGTCTACACTTATAACCTCCCAGGGCTCAGATTTAATTGTTGAGCTCCTTTGCTTCTCTACCTATCTGCCAAGATTGAATAGTTTGGACAGATTCTATTCTCTATCTCTAAAACAAGTAAATTTAGACATGAACTAGCAAGTTGTTTGGCCATTCATAAATTGAGGCATGAATTAACAAACTGCACACAATCAGATTATTACTAAAAATAGAATAGTAGTGGCATTTTGGACTTACACACTTTCCTGGTCTTTTTGTTTGGGGTTCATTTCTTTCACTTTTTTGACCGTTTTATTCTTCTTGCGCTTTTATTTTTCTTTTAGGGCATACCCTCTTTACATTTTTTAAACCTTTTGATTTTGACAATATGGAAAACCTTTGCAACCAACGAAGGTATGAACATATTAGAGAACTCATCAATGTCAATCATGAAATATGACACCTATTGATATAGGAGCATAACATAGGGCACCCAGTTTGTATATAAGCTTGTGCATGGAATTATGCAAAAATATCATATCACTCATCATGAGTCCACTTCCTACCATTCAAAGGCCAATGGGCAGGTGGAATAAAAAAAGAAGGTGTTGGAGACAATCCTAACTAAGACATTGCAACTACATAAAAAATATTGGTTAGATCGACTTCCAGAGGCCTTATGGACCTATAGAATCACTTGGAGGAACACTATTGTCTTTTCTCCATATGAATTGTGTTAGTGTCAGTATTTGCATCCTGCCATCAGTGATCAAAAATCCTCTTTTCATATCATTTTAGGGATCCAATTCAACAATTTTTTTTATCATTCCACTAAGTTAGGGAAAAAATTAGTCAGTGATGGTAGTCCTAGTCCAAAAACATCACTCTTCCCTAAATGTGATTATTTTCTGGCATAGTTTCATATCTTGTTGACTGTACGTCATCCATAAAGTTATTTTTATCATGCCATTTGTATCAATCATGAGGTCATTATGTCATCTTGAAATTCAGTCCTTCAAGGTCTCATTAGATCTTTAGGGTTTTTCAAGGTTTCATTAGGTCATAAGGGTTGCTAAGGTTCCATTCCATTGCATAAGACCAACAAGTAAAGGGTAATCAAATAACATCTCTTCACCATGTGAAGATGATTTGTAAAGAGAAATGCTTATTTCATTATGTAATTTTATGTCTTTCAAACGTAATAATTTCACCATCCCAAGTTGTTAACTCAGTGTTCCAAAGATGCCAAACCATCAAAAGATCATTTTTTCAAAGGAAATAGTCAAGTGAAAGGGTAAAGCTTTAAAGGTTTAAGTGCATGCCAAAGGGAGTTGTTTTTTCCTAAGGGTGTTCAAATCATCATTTTCCACAAGCACTAAACCCTAATTTCCTTACCCATTGAGCTAGGGTTGGCTATGGAATCAGAGAAATCTAAGTATATTAGGCATAATGGAGGTCATTTAAATGAGTATGAGGCCACTCCAACTCATACACATCACATCTCCATCATTTTTCAATAAGTCATTACAAGGGACAAATCATTTGCCACACATAGGGCCGGTTTTTCTTCAAACTATGTTCTAGACCAAAGAGGGTAGAATTTGGAAAAATTGAGAGATAGTTTTGACCACAATAGGCCAAGGAAGAAAATCCTCCTTCAATTTTTACACAACTGTCATGGTTTTAGAGAAATGTCAAAAATACAGTTGCCTCAGGAGAGTTGATGCACTTTTGCAGTGACCTTGGGAAAATCAATATTTATCCTAGCTAGAGTGACTGAATGACTTGCTTGATGAGTCAAATGATAACTAGACATAGATACATTTCCAATGAGCTATCATGAGCTCAATTTGGAGTTGAGGAAGACCTCCTAAAGTTGACTACAAAATCCCTCTGCATTTTGGTAGCCACATTCTACATATTTTGACCAGTATTGGGAGATTGAGCTTTTGATAGGGCAAGTAAACTACAAATTGAAACATTCAACATGTTCTGGAAAGTAGACTCAACAAGCTTTCCAACAAGCTATCCCACACTTATTTTGGACAATGGTAAGGCCTCCAAAAGTGGCCTGAAGGAAGTGATAAGGAGGTGCTGCGCGTAGAGCAGTGCTACGCGTAGGGAAATTTTCTCTAGTTCAGAAATACACAGGCGCTGTGCATAGGAGCAGGCACTGTGCTTCTGGGTGAAGGTTGCTACACATAGGGTAGTGAGCTTCAAAATCGCCTCAAACACCAAAATTTCACAAATTTTTTTGCAATTTCCTCTTCTACAAGTAAGTTTCCCTACTCCACTTGATGTTTAGTTTGCACATTTAATGTTTTATACATCTCTTTCACTCTTAATATCAAACCCTAGTTTTCCACTACAAACCCTAACTAGCTTGTTTTTCCCATTACCTATCATTATAACTAAAACCCTTTTTACATCATTTCCTTTCCCCTAATCTATATTCCCTTATCTATCCATCATTCTCAAAACCCTCTCCCTCACCTTCATGATTCATGATTTACCCATAAGTATCTAAATCCACTCAAAACCCATCCCTACAAATTGTAAAGCATCCCATTCATTCCCATCATCTTTGTCTAAAAGTGTGCAACTAAGAAGCTTGTAAACATGGATAGAGGAGATTATGATTACGATGAGGAGAATACAACAAGTGATAGTTCAACAAAGAGAAACAGGCAACATAGAAAACCTCATAAGGGAGGCAAGATCACAAGAGAAGAGCCAACTAACCTAAGAGAACTACAAGCCTCTCCATTGGCAGTTTCATGTTTTACACACCTTGAATGTTATGAATTTTGTGAACTAGTGGAGAGAGTCCAATTTAAATATCAACTGGCTCGACTTTTTGGAGCCCACCTGCACAACAATGAAGTGACTCTTGCTGGGGTGACTTTCATAGTGTCACCATCAATCATTTTAGAGGCCACTAGGATTCCTAATGTTGGTGAGAAATGGTATAAGGCTTAGGACGTTGATGAGCATTATTATGAGCCTTACATTAAACTTCAGCACAAAATTCAGGTGAAGAGGCTTTTCCCTTTCAAATTTCTGGAGAACAGGCATGTCCCCTTGATGAGGATCATCATCAAATATTTCACTTATGAGGGTAGATTTTCCAGGTTGTACACTTACCATATTAGGCTCCTCATGCAATTTACAAGGGTAAAAATGTTGAACCTCCCCTACTTTTTGTTTAGAAACATTGATAAGATGGCTTACCTTGTGCATAAGAAGCCATACCCTCAGCAGATGAATATCATTTATTACTACTCCTTGATCAAGATTATTGTTATTCACCATCTCATTCTCCTCAACATCCCCTGGGAGACTTTCATTGCTCATGACATGTTTAGGGGACCCCAAATTCCTCCATCCATGGTTCAAGAAACAGGCGGGCTTTCTAGTCATGTGGAAACAGGAGAAGAAACCAAGGAGACAAAAATTGCTGAGGTACCAGTATACTTGACATATCAAAGAGGTACAAGGAAATTGTTTGCAGCTGCTAGGCAAGTGTTTGCTCCATAGGATGTGCAAGGGAACTTTCCTTCTTCATCAGCCCATAGGCAAATTCTATCTCCACAGGATGTGGAAGGGGCTTTTCCTTCTTCATCGACACAACAGGTACAGGTACAACAGATGAACAAAGGGAAGGAAAAGGTGCAGGAAGAAGACTTGGATGATGAGCAAGAAAGAGAGTTTGAGTTGGAAGAACATGATGAGCCTGAGCAGCTTGACACTGGGACTATTGATTTAGAAGCTCAGGAGAGGGAAAGTATCAAAGACATCATCATTCAGGAGAAGGAAGCTCAGATACAAGCCTTGATGGAGAACCTAGAGAGAGCCAAGTTTGTCATAACATACTTGGAGTAGGAGAACAAACAATTGAGTGAAAATCAAGTCCTCATGGAGCTAGAAGTACTTAAAGCAAAGAGGCAAAGTGACAAAGAGGCTCATGTCACTTTGACTCCTATTGAGCAAGAAATTAAAAAGGATAGGGAGAATTGGCTTGAAAGAGTAAATATACACCTTGAAGAGTTGTTAAAGAAGGCCAACAGGGACAACAAGATGCTTAGACACATGACATATCACTACATGACCCACAATAAGATTTGCAATATGAGAATCAAAAAGATGAAGGCTAGGTTAAGGAGGGCTTTAGAAGGCTAAAAGGAGGAGGATAGACTTAATATGTTGGCTGAAGCCTCCTTGGCTAATCAAAGCACTTGATTGTGGTGCTTCATACCAATTTTGGGCACTTTTTCAGAAAATTTTGTCATTTTTGAATTTTTGGAATTCAATACACAAAAAAAATCCGAGAAGTGTAGTGCCACCGGCGCTATGTTTTTTCTAGGGGTACCCAATGGAAAAATGGCTTGCATTTTTGGATTTAGGGCATCAAGGACATGAACCCTAGCGGTTTTTAGAATTTTTGGAGCAAAACTAGTCCACCTAAAGGTCCAATTACACTCCAAAATTGACCTTTCTGCCAGTTTTTGGAAACACAGAAGTAGCCTTGGGAGCATCAACCTTTTAGGGGTGAAATGAGCACCAAATACAAAAACTATAGATGTTCTAGAAACTAGACTTGAAGACCTTTCCAATGAGCTATCCTGGGCTCAATTTGGAAGATGGGAAGTCCTCCAAAAGTGGCCTGAAATTGGCGCTACGCATAGGACCAGTGGCATTGCGCGTAGGGCAATTTGGCTCAGGATGCCTATTTTGCCAATTTTCGACTATTTTCATGATTTCTCTCTCATGGTGGATGATTCACTGATGTAATTAATGTCATGGCTTGTAAATATGATGGTCAAACACTTGTAGATTGTAGATTAATTAGATTAAAAGTGGTTTTGAGGGTAATGAATCAGTTTCCCCTCTTTTAGAGGCAAGTGGTTTGATTGCCTTGATTCCAGTTCCTTGATTAGAAATGGTTGAAACAACTCCTTTTCTCATAGTTTCGACCCCTTATGGTTAGGATGAGTGATTTGGATGTCTATATCATGTATTTTCTTGGTCATTTACAAGAGTTGGACTCACTTGGATGCTCAGAGCTTGATTGTAAATCATTGTAAGCAGTTTGGCAAGCAGATTAATCAGATTTGCAGCTATTTTTATGGGATCCTTGTGGTATTGATTTTTAGCACAGTTTCTTCTTTTGTAATCATTTGTTTACATGTTTTATGTATGCAATCATCCATTTCATTGCTTCTTATTTAATGTTATCAAGTTAGATAGGTAGAATCCATTGTTACAATGCTTTACCTTGGGAAATCATTCAATATTTTATGTTTTCTACTGTTTGAGAAGGATCCATGATTGTCACATGCCCTCCTTAGCTCCTCATCAGTCTTAAACACCTCACATCATTAAGCCTAAAGTGCTAAATCCTATGCCTACCTTGCCCCATAGAACACCCTGCATTTTTGACCTAATTTCCCAAACCTAAACTGCCCAGCTCCATTTGATCCAGCAAACACCAACAAATTCAATAAAAACCTCTCATGCTACTATACCTAGCCTAAAATCCTTACCTGATCCAGTCATCTTGACTGAGATTCTAAAGGAGAGAGCCCTCTCCCAGCCTTGCAGGGCTAGCTACAAGGTAAAGCTTGGTTTGTGGTTGCCCTGGAATTGCCTCCCTTCATCGTGAGGTCAATCTAGGTGATAACAAATTGGTATATGGAAAAAAAGTTTTATTTCCAATTGAATTTCAGACCAGAACTTTTAAGATGGTAGTAGATTTGGGCATAGATTTCAATGAAGCACAACATTAAAGGATCATGCAGGTCAACGAACTAAATGAGATTAGGTAGGATTCTTTTTAGCATACTGACCTTATCCAACAACAAAGGGCTAAATGGCATGATAGATACATTAAGAGGAGGAAGTTTAAGGGAGGAAACTGGGCATTATTGTTCTCTTCAAAATTCAAGAATTTTAAAGGAAAATTTAACACACGATAGCTTTGTCCTTATGAGGTCAAGAAAATATTTGATAATGGATTTGTTCAAGTAAAAAAAATAGATGATGAAAATGTCACTTTCTTGGTTAATGGGCATAGACTCAAGTTATTTCAAAAGCCCCAATCTAAGGATAATTTTTTGAGGGAGATTTTGAGGAAGAGAGAGATGGAAATGGTAGGAAAGGTGGGTATATCTTTCACTACCTCTTCTCGATTTTTTGCCATAATAAATTGAGCTTATTTTATTCCTTATCATTCTCAGTAAACCATAAGAGGAGTGTCTATTGAATATAGGTTTATTCCTTTTTTGGCTCTAGTAGACTATTTAGGGAAAAGAAACACCATTGGAGTTTTCCTTTTCAGTATTTCAGACTCTCTAAAATTGAAATCTGGGGAGCATGAACTGCCTTGGGCGCATTAAAATCACAGCATAGTAGATCCCTTGGGATCCCTAAGTAAATTCTGTTTCATACCTAAATAAATCTTTGATTTTCTCATGTTGGACTGATGTGGGATTGTCTAGGGCCCTCCTTCTAACAATATTTGCCCATCGACATCAGCATATTTTCTTGGTTCAAGATCAAAGATATGTGATGCCTTGAAGCCTATATACATCAATGATAGGCTATCTCACCTACAACAATGGTGATTCATCAAGACTCCTTGAATGTTGGATCCTACAGGGGGTTCGACAACAACTTATCTATTCACACCTACTAGGATGCATCGGTTGTACCTTGGTCCTCACTTTCATTATTGGTGATGGACCTCATGTTGGTTAACACTTGATCTTAATGACTGGTAATCTAACAAGATCATTGGACATTCAACTTAAATGCCTTTATTCATTTAGCAGTGAAATGTACAAGGATAGGTAAATATGGAGTTCAATATTTTTCCTTTCGACAGATCAAGACCAGTTAGCAATAAATGAGGTAGCAACTTATAACAGGAACAATTGAAGGAAATTTTAATTATCATTTTGTTATAAATATAGTGGGATTCCTTCATAGGAAGTTTTTTTATTTCGTGCTAAAGTCACAAATTCCTGTAGAGGAATTTCTTGCAACAGAATATTGGTTGTTGCACTCCTGATATTATTCAAATAATTTTGGCGGAACATCTCTTCAAGGATCTGACAAGCATTAATTTGATTACTGAAGACTTCAAAGGTAATTAAAACCATGATATTTCATGATCCTCTACGTAATATGGTTTTTAAAATGGCTCATCATTGCAAGGCAAGGGCGTGTGTCATCTCTAGGTACCCAACGGTAGGACAATAAGTTAAAAAGGTAAAGTTCGATGCCAATTGCTTAAGGATTTAGGAAATGGTACAATTGTATCATTGAGGCTTCTGTGATCCATCATTGTTGTAAGAAGAGCTTCGGCGTAAATCACATGAGAAAGACCTTTCTTGATGCGTTTCGAACCAACTAGTGTGGTTCATCGTCAGGACAAGTTGAAGACAGATCAGGCATCGCAAGTTAAATAGACAGAGCAGAGATTCTAACGGCTATAAAAATGGCTATAATTGACCCTAGGACCAAGGTAACAAATTATAATAATAAATTTAATATTTTTATTATTTTCATAATATTAATATTATTTTATTTCTAGAAATAAGTAAAATTAGTATCACACGTAATATATTTGAATAAATATCATTATGTTATTAATAAATTAATACTAATAGAGGCCATGAATTCCATTCATACTCCTAAAAAATAGGATGTTAGGAGTAAATGAATAAATATATAAATCTAATGGTCATAGGTTCTTAAATTAATAACTAACTAAATGTATAAATTATTATTAAAGGTATGTTAATTCGTTAGTAAAATTATAATCCTTACCTTTTATGTAATATCCTATTTTATTTGTTTATAAGGTTATTAAATAAACAATTAATAATATCTTTTTACGAGGTTGAATTTGACCCTAGGACTTAGGTAACAAAATAAATTTAATATTTTTATTATTAATATTATTTTATTAGTATTACAAGTAATATATTTCAATAAATATTTTTATGTTATTAATAAATTAATCCTAATGGAGACCTTGAATTCTATTCATATTCAAAAAACAGGATGTTAGGAGTAAATGAATAAATATATAATTCTAATGGTCATAGGTTCTTAAATTAATAACTAACTATATATATGAATGATTGTTAGAGGAGTGATAATTATAATTTTATGTAATATCATATTTTATATGTTTATAAGGTTATTAAATACTCCATTAATAATATCTTCTTACGAGGTTGGATTGATAAGTAAGGGTGAGTGCCTACTAAATAATTTATTAGGTTTACTGAGATTCTATATATATATATGTGTGTGTGTGTGTGTGTGTGTGTGTGTGTGTGTGTAAATAATTCATTATATATATACAAATTTAGAGATAGAAAACTATTAGGAAAAGCTAAAAAAGAGCTGAAAATAAAAGTGTTTAAAGAGGATTAATCACACAAATAAAAAGAATAACATTAACATGATTGACATAATATATATATACCTAATATAATGACCACAGAAACTAAAAAAAAAAGGACAAGCAAGGGACACATATCAGCCCTTATCAAAGAGAAAATCCTATTTCTACAAGAAGACCGAAAGTTAATCAAAGATAAAAATCGGAGGAACATAAGACGAAACCAACTCGGAGAAAGAAACCGGATGAACCGAAGGGGGAAGGAAGAAACCCTAAGAGGATAGGGTAGGGATCCAACTTCTGCTAACCCTCCACCCGTCATCACGATTAAGATTAATGGGTCTTCGCTCAATTTCAATAGCTTCCCTTAACTTACGATGATGGAACCGATCCACCCTGGCAATGACTTTGGCCTCTTCGATGCAGACTTGATGCTTAGTCTTATCCACATGCTCTGCTAAGGCAGAGGACTTTGTTCTACCATGCCTCAGGTCTGCTGCATGTTCGCAAATTCTCTGCTGGATGGAGCGCCCTATTTCTCCTATATAGGGCGTCCCACAGGAGCAAGGAATCAGATAAACACCCTTCAAATCCTTGGGGTTGACAGGATCCTTCACCGATCGTAATGAATTATGAATGGTTTTTAGGGGCCTGAAGGTAGAGGGAATATCAAACTTTCTGAGGATCCGAGCAATCTTGTCTGTGGTTCCTTGGATGTAGGAAAGATGAACGCCTGGATGGCGTTCCTTGGGCTCTTTCTTAATCAACGCATTTTTGGAGGCTCTAAGGAAAGCCTTCCGCCCAAGCTGCCTACTATATCCGTTTTCCACAAAGACATCAAGGAGGTGGGATCTCTCTCCATCCAGGCTCTCCTTATCTGAGATCCTGAGGGCACGCGTAGCTAGGGTGTTAAGGACACCCATCTTCTGAGCTGGGAAATGATGGGAATCGGCATGAAGATATTGCTCTGTGTGCATTTTCTTTCTGTACACCGCGTGGGAGAGAGAGCCGTCCTTCTTTCTAGAAATAAGAATATCCAGGAAAGGGAGGCTACCATTGACCTCTTTTTCCATGGTGAACTTAATAGCTGAGGACTGGCCATTGAGGTGATCCAAGAAACGATTCAGCTCTTCATGGCCATGGGACCAGATGACATTAGTGTCATCTACATACCTTTTCCAAAGCTTAGGAGGGAGACAAGCCGAGGCAAGAGCCTTGGCTTCAAAATCTTCCATAAATAGATTTGCCACGATCGGGGAGAGGGGGGAACCCATAGCAACCCCACAGGTCTGCTCGAAGAACTCACGCTCAAAACTATATAGTAGGCAGCTTGGGCAGAAGGCTTTCCTTAGAGCCTCCAAAAATGCGTTGATTAAGAAAGAGCGCAAGGAACACCATCCAGGCGTTCATCTTTCCTACATCCAAGGAACCACAGACAAGATTGCTTAGATCCTCAGAAAGTTTGATATTCCCTCTACCTTCAGGCCCCTAAAAACCATTCGTAATTCATTACGATCGGTGAAGGATCCTGTCAACCCCAAGGATTTGAAGGGTGTTTATCTGATTCCTTACTCCCGTGGGATGCCCTATATAGGAGAAACAGGGCGCTCCATCCAGCAGAGAATTTGCGAACATGCAGCAGACCTGAGGCATGGTAGAACAAAGTCCTTTGCCTTAGCAGAGCATGTGGATAAGACTAAGCATCAATTCTGCATCGAGGAGGCCAAAGTCATTGCCAGGGTGGATCGGTTCCATCATCGTAAGTTAAGGGAAGCTATTGAAATTGAGCGAAGACCCATTAATCTTAATCGTGATGACGGGTGGAGGGTTAGCAGAAGTTGGATCCCTGCCCTATCCTCTTAGGGTTTCTTCCTTCCCCCTTCGGTTCATCTGGTTTCTTTCTCCGAGTTGGTTTCGTCTTATGTTCCTCCGATTTTTATCTTTGATTAACTTTCGGTCTTCTTGTAGAAATAGGATTTTCTCTTTGATAAGGGCTGATATGTGTCCCTTGCTTGTCCTTTTTTTTTTAGTTTCTGTGGTCATTATATTAGGTATATATATATTATGTCAATCATGTTAATGTTATTCTTTTTATTTGTGTGATTAATCCTCTTTAAACACTTTTATTTTTAGCTCTTTTTTAGCTTTTCCTAATAGTTTTCTATCTCTAAATTTGTATATATATAATGAATTATTTACATTTATATAGATATATATATAGAGAGAGAGAGAGAATCTCAGTAAACCTAATAAATTATTTAGTAGGCACTCACCCTTACTTATCAATCCAACCTCGTAAGAAGATATTATTAATTGAGTATTTAATAACCTTGTAAACATATAAAATATGATATTACATAAAATTATAATTGTCATTCCTCTAACAATCATTCATATATTTAGTTAGTTATTAATTTGACCATTACCATTGAATTATATATTTATTCATTTTCTCCTAACATCCTGTTTTTATGAATATGAATAGAATTCAAGGTCTCCTTTAGGATTAATTTATTAATAACATAAAAATATTTATTGAAATATATTACTTGTAATACTAATAAAATAATATCAATAATAAAAATATTAAATTTACTTTGTTACCTAATAAAATAATATCAATAATAAAAATATTAAATTTATTATGTTACCTAAGTCCTAGGGTCAAATTCAACCTCGTAAAAAGAAAAAGATAATATTAATTATTTATTTAATAACCTTATAAACAAATAAAATAGGATATTACATAAAAGGTAAGAATTATAATTTCACTAACGAATTAACATACTTTTAATAATAATTTACACATAGAGTTAGTTATTAATTTAAGAACCTATGACCATTAGAATTATATATTTATTCATTTACTCCTAACATCCCATTTTTTGAGGAATATGAATGGCCTCTATTAGTATTAATTTATTAATAACATAAAGATTTTTATTCAAATATATGTCGTGTGATACTAATTTTACTTATTTCTAGAAATAAAATAATAAAAATTTCAAATTTATTATTATAATTTGTTACCTTGGTCCTAGGGTCAATTATAGCCGTTTTATAGCCGTTAGAGTCTCTGCTCTGTCTATTTAACTTGCTATGCCAGATCTGTCTTCAACTTGTCCTGACGATGAACCACACTTGTTGGTTCGAAACGCGTCGACAAAGGTCTTTCTCATGTGATTTACGCCGAAGCTCTTCTTACAACAATGATGGATCACAGAAGCCTCAATGATACAATTGCTCAAAACCTGTTACTATCTATATTGCATTAATAAGAGAATAAATAAGAAATATAATGCTTTATCAAGCCTAAGCACACTTGCAAGTGTATAGTCGGTCCCTTTGCCTTACTGACTGAACCTGACCCAAAAATTAGCCAATTTCAAGCCCTCCCAAGCTCCTACTTCCTTGCAATGTTCCCTTGGGAAATTTCCCCTATTTTTGAGGAATTTCACACCAAGGAATTGTGCAATAGCCTTAGGTTAATGGCTGACTAAATGAACCACCTGAACACATGGGAATATGCTACAATTGATAGTGCATTGCCTTGGAATCTCCATATCATCTGGGTAACTTGAATTCTCTGCATGCAACAATTATTTTGGGCTCATTAATTAGTTAACAAGTTTATCATTAACTGCGATTGAAGTTCCACTTCCACAACTTGACCTCCACTAGCTCTTGTGATAGTTAGAACTAGTTAAACCGACAATATAACAAATTAATTGAAATAGATTGCTACAAATTTGTAATCAATCATGTAGAATCAAACTCAAGATTCTCCAACTATAATTTACTAAGTTAACTTAGTGACAAGATCCATATCACCTCAATTAACTACCTCCAAGTATTCTGCTAAAATATAAATTCAAATTTTAATCTAGGTTGACCAAGACAAAGTCAAACTAGATTTTCTTGCTACATTTTCAACACCTGCACCTCGAATGATCCTTCAGAAGGACCTACTTATCACATCTCATCAGGAGGTTAGAAGTATCCAAATATACATGCAGGAACTATAATCAATGATCAAATCAATAAATCTAAACAAAAGTAAAGACATAAAGAAGTAACATAAATAAAAAAAGTACTTATATTCAATGAGAGGTGATAATATCCCTCTTGAACTAGTCTTTAAGAGTCATGAATGTCCATTTTCCATATAACATTGTTTCCTTTATTATATTTCAACCAATTTCATAAGAAACGAAGCCTAATTGACTAACCCATCTAGTGCTACATCAAACCTACCACAAGTGCTAGAACATCTTCACATTGAGAATGCTAGTGTTTCTAGATTGCATATCTCAAATCTTTGTCATAATTCAAGGTTTATTCCAAATCATAACCTCATAATATCCATCAAACCCTAATAACCAGATTCCCTAGGGTTTCCTTCAAACTATAGTATTATTTTAGGTCTCCTCAATCTTCTCTTACCATCAAAGTTGTCTTAATGGAGGTGGTCTTAATGAATTTTCTTTAGCACAACTCTGATACCATGTTTTGTTTTCTTAGGGCTATCTTGTTATTTTCTTTAAATAATTTCATTTCTTCATTTACATATTAAATTCACCCAACGATGTCCTAACATTATTTAGTTTTACAACATTATCCAACAACATATGTAATTACATTAAAAAGAACATTATCATCATCTATGCAGTGAAACATAATGGAACAATAGAAGAAAAACATTCACACATAGACACACAAATATTAGTTGAAGACCAAGGAAAAAACCACTATGGGGAAAACCCTTTCAAATTATTTTTCTTATTAGATTGTCATTGAATGTTTCAAAAAAGAGAGAGTACAATGATCCATATCTTCAACCACAAACCTATCTAGTAAAATAAACTAAACAACATTCGAGAGATGTACCCAAAACTGCTAATAATCAAAACCCTGATTAAGAAGCCTATGATCAACTGTTAATATATGTGGTCAACTAAAAAAATAAACCCTAGTTTACAGCTACATGCAGAGAGTGTACATGCATGTGGCTAAAACCCTCCAACCTCACTCATGAGCCTGCATGCCTACAGTTGCAACTAAAAAATGCTTGTGTCATCCCTGAAGCTAGAAACCAAAACCCTAGATCTCATGTGTGAGCTTCAAACCCTACAATTTTAGATGTATACAAACTAATCTCTGTAAACCACCTTAGACCTGTGTGAGCCAGACTAGATAAAGAAGAGTGATCATGATGATGTCAAAATGAGGGTCTCTTGAATTGTATTTATAGCCATTCGTGGGTGTCCAATTTTCTTTTGGGTCAACTTGTCCTTTTGCGCACATGTGGGATTTTCTTCAAAAATACACATTCCCTTGTCTAAATTGAGAACTTCAATAGTCAAAATTGGTCCTCTCGGAAAGAGGAATCTACTCACTGGTTGGAAATTTCCCCATAGATACCAAAAATTAACACATCATAATCACACTAATTTGTGTACATTGCCTATAAATATTTATTTTCTTTTCTTGTATATTTTAGAGTTATTTTAGCAGTTTTAGATTTGTTTTTAATTCAATATCTATTTTTGATTTATAATGTACATATCACTTTTTTTTTTATTTCTTTAAAAATATTTGTTAGCATTTCAGTTCTGAAAACATAGCAATAAATAATGCATTTATTGATGCAAATATTTTGCTTCAAGTTTATGAAACAATATCACAATAGTTGTGCTACATCAACTTTCTTCTTTTCTCTGAATCAATCTTCATGATCCCACACTAACTTTAGCATTTGAGAAGGATTTTAATTTACCTCTCAGCCAAAGCTTTCAACCAGAAGTTATTCCCAACCACTAGTATCTCTCTAATCTAATTTTAATAATTCAACCTCTCATTTTACCTACTGGATGCCTTTACACTTATTTGAACCACATGAATGGTTGGCTCCAAAGGCGAATGCTCAAATCGCTCAATCATGAATCCAACTTGAGCCTTCAAATACTCTCCAAAGGTAGCTCATCATGCACACCATGTACATGCATATCCTCCTCATGTTCATGCACCTTTGCGTAATTTTCATACTAGATCATCATCAATGGATCATCCCTCAAGTCTTGCTCAATGTCTTCTCTTTCACATATGGGATCAATATATCCCTCATCATTTTCAGCCATTAAGCATGGATGCGTAGGTTAGTTGTTATCAACATATTCATATGATTTCTCATACTATTTAGATGTGTCCTTGTGAAAATTAATGGACTCAAATGTAGTAAAATAATAATCATCAAAATGGTTAGAGGAATCTCCTCCTACTCTACCCATGTCATCTCGTCTAGTTTACCCAAGCATGAGTGATTCTACTTCCATGTCCCCTTGCATATGAAGAAAATATTTCTCCTCCTCAATTCATTCCTTCTGCTTGCTTGGACGTTTGAGTCCTTGTATTCTTTTCCAACTTGCATCCTCATTATCTCCCCCTCGTTCAACTTCCTTCTAAACAATTTTAAGTTCTGTTCAACCAACCTTTTGACTAGTTCATAAGAAACAAGTGAGACAACTTGTTCCTTCCTCCAAATGGCCAACAATTTGGACTAAAATTTTGTGCAAATGGAATCATGGTCACCCATAACTCCATCCATGATCTCTAAGATCTTGAGCCTCTTTCCACAAGAAGGACCTAAGGTGTCATGCAACCCCTGAAAACTTTCTTCTATTAGCTGAAAATATTCTCCCATAATGTCATCATTGTAAGGAGGCATGGGTGAAGTTATCCATATGATCTTGCTAAGACAAGAGGCAAAAATGAGTTTGACCACCTCACAAGGATGCTCCATTTTTTTTTGCTAAAGTAAGGCATGCATTGTTGGGTTTACGACCCAATTTAAAATCCTCAAATATGATTGATTCACCTTGAAAAGTTGTCAGTGTAATTTCTCTAGATTAAGGAGGATTTTTTTTGTCACCTTCATGTTCTCTAAATCTGACCCAAGTGAAAAAAGCCAATTCCCTATTTCATGTTCTTTTTGCAGATCCCTTAGTTTCTCCAAATATAGAATAACATGGGCTCCTTTTGAGAAGGGTTTATTATTCTATTTTATTCTTTTGTCTAAGGAGGCAATGCAACCCAAGGAACCAACTAATGCATTGTTGTGCTAATTCCAGTTTTTCTCTAATTTATTTATGGATTTTGTAAGTCATTCTAAGTCTTGTTTCCATCTGTCATCCATGAACAAAATTTTCAAATTCCACATTTACAAGTAGTCAACACGCTAATCACATTTGTTTTCATCAAATTTCTTCAACAATATTCAAAAGTAATTTTACTAAAAAAATTAATAAATTCCAGTTGGTAAATCACAAATTTTCAATTGAAAAATTCCACAACAGAAAATATAGTAAATAATATTGAGGAAGAATATATTTTTGACATTGAAAATTTAATCAACTAGTCCACCAATAAATTCATTTGTTGCAATGATTCAACCTCTTCATCAATAAATTCATCCTAGAAAAATAATTCGACCCAACAAGAGAAATTCATCTTGTCAAGAGAAATTTGGCACACCAAGGTAAATTTAGCAAAATAGAATATTTTTGGCCTATTAAGAGAAATTTCAGCATAACAAAATAATTGTGGACCTGTTACCACTCAAACTAGTAGGGGACCCCTAAAAGGAAAATGCTAGGATAATGACAACAAATGGAGACTTAGCCCACTATCACCTGAGCTAAGGCTCCCTTCTATTTATGGACTTTCACCGATGGGAGGAGACCCATTATGTATGGAGTCACCAATGAAGGACAAGTCAATGGATATGAGTGACCCAAATTAACCCTTTCCCAGAAGAGTTTGAAGGATGGGGCTTTCTTGATTTCTTAGAAAGGTACTATGGAAATGAAGAGAGGATTTGAGGGCTAGTTTTATAAGATAAGACTTGTGAATGAATTCCCCAATCCATAAAATCCTTTTAGAATTGGTACCCTGGATGGTTCTTGAAGAATGGTCTTTCAAAGGAGTGGGACCACATGGGGCCAACTGGACCCAATCTAGATTATGAGGAAATAATGTGGTAGCCAATGATATTCTTACCCTAGATAATGTGGGAAAGGATCAAAGAAATAATTTTCACTTGAAGATATTGTTTTGACCCTATGAGGTACTAGCCTTAAGGATGGCAGGGAAAGGTTTGATCCCAGAGCTAGGGCTTGTATTTTCTCCCAACTCCACTGTTAGAATGGCTTAAAAATTGGATAAAAGCTTGAGGAAAGGCCAACGTAGGAGACCCTAGGAGATCAAACTTTTTGGATGGCTAGCCTGTTGAGGAATTGATGCCCTATGTACCCCAACTTGGCTAGACTTAGAAGGAGGTGAAAGAATATGATTTTTAGCCACCCATAGTAGATCAGTGCCTTAATCTTTCCGAGAATGGAGTCTATGATGAATATGAGTAGGATTTCTTGGTTCCTAGTCAATGAGTCCTCAAGATCACTTTGCTAGCCTTCTAGGACAAGAAGAAGCAACCTTGTAGATTTTATACTTCGACGTGCGAAAGGACTGGCTTATCAAGGTCAAATTATTTTATAGAATTACCCCTAGGATATTTCAATCATATTACATGGCCCATACATTGAGAGATGATGTAATGGAGGCAAATTCCACAATTTTAAGTAGTAAATGCATGTAGAAATTAGCCCTAGAACAACAAAAGTCTTAGTCCAACATATATGATAAAAGTAAACAAGAATAACATTAAAAAGAATGTACTTACATGTAAAAAAGTATATCTGACCATTCACAATTGATAAGAGAGAAGCTCCAAGATAAGATAACCAATATCCACACACAAAATTCATCTTATAAATAGTGCGAAATCTCAAGATAGATAAGAGATCCAAACCAAAGTGATGATGAGAAAATTAACTCATCTCACTTGTATTTATACAAAACTTAGGAGTTTGAATTAGCCTCCTTGGCCTACATAAGCCCAAAAAATAAAATAATGTTCTAATAATACAACTTTTGGTGGCAATCCCACCAAAATATCTTATAAATGAAAAAATAAGCCTCTCAATAGGTCAAATAATAATCTATGCATGTCGTAGGGCCCTCTAAGAGGCCTAATGAGGTCTATGGGTGCCACAATGAAGAATAGGGCCCTCAAAAGCAGTGGATAAGGGGTTGGCCCCTTGTAATAACCTATGTTTCTCCAAATGACATGTGGGGGCACACAAGTGTCCTCATGGGTCTCAAAACAAATCGAAGATGAATGTAGATTTCTTGTAGGATGATGGTGTAGGTGATGCCACATCATTGTTCAACTCCTGGGTAATCTGCCAAGTGTATGGTATAGATCTAAGGCCAGATGGGAATGATGGATAAGGTGCATCCTCCTCGTCCAACAAGTGAACCATGAGCAATCTGTGAATGGATGTGGGGATCCATGGAGTACACTTTGCTATAGTGGAGGCCCATGGCTCTCAACACTCACCCTACTTGTGCCAATGTAACCCTATGGAGGAATAGGACCCCATATAGACCAAACCCAAGATGGAGCCATATACTATCCTGCATAAGATCCAATGCATCCCCCATCCTTCCAGTACGAGAAGTCATTAGAGAAATTGAGTAATGGACCATAGGTGGGCACTTCATAATGTCCCTCCCTTCCATAATGGGCTTCAGGATGTGCCAATGTCTCCTAAACTCCAAATGGGGTTAACCAATAATCCTATTAGGTGGTTTTTACTTCTAAAGGGGATAATATAATCAAGGTACATCCTTCAAGAGGTGGTGGCATGTGAAAAATAGGTGAATGAAGTAGGGAATGAAAATGGGAAGCCTTGGGTCACATGTTGAGGTACAAGGGTAGCTAATAAGACATAATCCCACACTTGGGTTTATATGTGTAGGAGGGAGAAATCGTGGTACATGAGTGATGAGCCCCAAAAATGGGTAACTTATTGGGCTCATTTTGCCTATTATTATCGACTAATCCACCATTATTGATAGTTCTATGCATGTTTTTGAATATATTTATGTTAATTGAATGAATGAGAAAAGTCACTTAACCACAAAGTCTAATACATGTTTATAGCCGATTTTTGGACATATTTTGGACCAAGGTCAAGCATTTATGAGCCAGTTGACAGCCAAATATGAAGGAGCAGGGCTAAGGATTCATAGGAAGGGTGTCTCCAGCACTAAATGACCTTTTCCTCGAGTTCTCCACCATTAGCTCGGAGTTCAACAACCCACCAAAGATGATTTCAAGGGGCAGCTGAGCAGATTTTGTGAATTGGCTGATTAACTGCAGTCTTGAGCAGCCAAGCCCCTAATGTTAAGGAGGGTTGTTGGGAGTCCTCATAGTGTGTAAGTAGGAAGGCTTAAAGCCTTAATAGGTTAGCCATTGAACACTTGTTTTTCGCACTTGAGTGCAACTCTGCCTTTTAGCACAACTTCGAGCTTTTGCTGTAACAGTTTTGTGACATGATTATTTTTTGAGTAATGGAGATAAATTTCACCTTGTACCAGCTCTGAGCTTTCTTAGGAGGCTATAGCTCTTGAGGTTGGGCCCAACCAAGTGCCAGTACCTCCTTTGTGTATTTTTATGTGTTTTTGCTGCATTCCTAGAATAATTTCTGCTATTTAGATTAAAATCTTGCTTTGTTACTTAGGTCATTTTTTATGATTGAAATAGATTTTCATGCTTCAAGTTGACTTGATAGTTTGGTAAAGGAAACGACCTGCAAAAAGGCCACCAAGAAATCCTTGATCTCATCTCTCCCTCCTTGGGACCATGCGCTGAGACCAAGGCATACTTGCTGCCACAAAAACATTGTTTTCGCGTCTTCATGCAATTGCTAGCGTTAGATTTTTAGTTAGGGAAGTTGATACCAGTTGTACTTGCATGTTTGGAATCTATTCTTGCTTAGATTCCATAGCTATCTTACATGATTTTCTACCAATAAACTTATGTTCATCATGTTTCTGGTTTTTAGGTCAAATTAGGTCAAAATAGCTAGATCTTTGGTTTTCCTAGTCTTTGCTGATCAGTTTTGGAAAATAGTGTGTAGAACACCTGTGATACCTCCCTTCCTACCCTTCCTCCATCATACAACCCGCTCCAACCTCTAATCCAAGATTCCTTCCCTTCATTTGCACATTTTCCCACTTTGCCCTAATTTCTACATTCTTGTGCATCATTTCTCCCTCCATCCTTGAACAACTCCTATCACCTTAATCACTCCTTAGCCTCATTCACTAGGTCCTAGACCCCTTAACATCCATTTCCAACCTCCATTTCCACTTTCCCACAGCTTTTCCACCATCAACCCTCCGAAATCCTCTTTCGGATCTTCCTGTAGAACATCCATAGAACCCCTGCAGACTTCCTGTAGAAGTTCACGTGAGCGGCTTTTCGAGACCCGGTCACTATGAAACTCTCTAGAAGGGTGTTAGGGACCCCTTAGGCCCTCTTCTCACCTTCCCAACCTCCTGAAAGTGCCCACTCTATTTCATTTCACCCATCGACCTCTGCACAATAAAAAATAATCAAAGCACATGCATAATAATTCTGCGAAATTACTCAAAAATACAAAACAATGTTTTCTTCATATTTCTCTTCAGAAGTAGCTTAGTCACATGCATTTTACCTTTCCAATAGTCAATGGCATCTAGTTCCACTTCTTTCATCTCTTTTCTTGCACCAGTAGGGTTAGTCAGTAAAACTAGGGTTTGCTAGGGTTTGCGTTCTTTTTAGCTTTCAACTTCTTTTTGCAAGTAGACTAGCCTCCTTTGAGTTAGCTTTCATCCATCACAGTTAAAAGATTCTTCTAAGAGCTCATAGAAGTTAGCTTAAGCTCCTAGCAGACTTGTTCTAGCTAATCAAGTGACAACCTGCAATAAGAGCTAGTACTTATGCATATAGCACTGTCGCTTCCAAGTTTGTTACGAACAACCGGGTTGATAAAAGTAAAGAATGGAGTCGCAGGAGTTGCAACATCATTTCTGTAATACTGGAGCCCACCATCTTTTTGGCGTTGTTTCTGGGGAATCGTCAGAGTATTTGTGATTGTTTCTTTACTTCTATTTTCTACTGCAACATTCTGCTAAGTAGTTTGTTGTAGCAAGAATAGAGTAGTTGTTTCATTTCCATTCTGCAATTTTATTTCCGCAAAAGTAGATTAGACATTTCCTGCTTTCCTAGACTAGCATTTCAATTCTAGAAGTGTAGATTAGCATTTCAATTCCACAATTTCAATTCTGCAAGAGTACATTAGCATTTCCATTTCGTAATTTCAATTCTGCAAACGTAGATTAGCATTTCCTTTCTGCAATTTCAATTCTGCAAGCGTAGATTATCATTTCAATTCCAAAATTTCAATTTTGCAAGCGTAGCTTAGCATTTCATTTCAGCAAGAGTAAATTAGTCATTTCCTGCTTTCATTTCAATTCTACAATTTCCATTTTAGCAAGGTTTATTTTAGTTAGTTGCAATTTTTTTTCAATCAATTTTAGTTTTGTAGGTACAAGCAAAAAAAAAAAAATCAACCAAAAATATTTCATTTCATGCCTCGTAGGAACAGAGACAATTCAGGAAAATTCTTACCCAACACCCCCACCACATCACTAAGTCACCCTTCTCCCTTCTTCGATGGTAGCGAACCTCCAAAGATACACGAAGATCCTTTAATAGAAGAAGAGCAAGAAAACATTCCTCCTGAGACCATGGACGAACACAAGAACGACATAGGTGATGAGGAGAGAATAGAAGGTGCCTTTCCCATCTGAGAGACCAATGGGGACACAAAAATGAAAAACATAAGTCCCTCAGCCTTACCTCACTTCCATGGATTGACCACTGAAGACCCTGATACCTTCTTGTTTGAGTTTGTTGTCCTTTGCTGAACCTATGACTATGCAGAAGACGAGCAGAAGTTGAAACTCTTTCCCTCTACCCTCAAAGATGCAGCACTGCAATGGTTCATGGGGTTACCTGGAAATAGTATCACAACTTGGGCTTAGATGTAGCAATCCTTTAATCACAAATACCGGGATTACTGTAGGTCAAAGGAAACAAAGGGAGAAATCTTTTGGATGACCATGGGAAGCGATGAGTATTTCGAAGATTACGAGGAAAGGTTACAACTCAGTTATAAAAGGGTCAGGTGTACACTTGACCCCAAATCTCTGAAATTGGTTCTGCTCCGAGGAATCCTTGAAGACCTTCTAGACACCCTCCATTTTCTGGCTGGAGGAGACATCTACCAACTACCTTATGATGACATAAAGACTGTGTTTAGAAACCATTCAAGGGCAGCCCGAAAAAGAGGTAGGGGGAATCAACTCTCAGCCAATGCCACCTTCTCCAAACATGATTTTACAAATCAGATGGAAGACCTTAAAAGTGAGGTGAGACAGACTATTTCCATGCAACTGGATACTTTCCGAATCCATCAGAAGAAAGATGAAGCTGAGAGGGCTTTGGCCATCTTCTACCCCAGATGTACAAGGAAACATCCTTGGAATGAGTGTCCATTGCACTCAGTAGGGCTATGTTTTGTTTGTGAGGAAGACCACCCCACAAACCAGTGCCCAACCTTACTTGAACTTAAAGCTATGTACCAAGGGACTGAAGGAGCCACTGAACCGCTCTGCTTCCTAAATCAAAGGAGGCCACATGGATCCAAACCATACCAACAGGGGATGCAAGGGGCATCCCAGACTTATTACAACCCCAACCAATCCACTCACATACCTTCTTGGGGTCCCCCTGCTCATCCTTCTTGGTCTGCACCCCCTCCTTGGTCATATTCATCTTAATACCATACTCAACCTGCTGCTCATTCATTTCATTCTCATGTTCAGTCCCAACCTCAGTGGAATGCACCTCAAGAGGGGTGGAGGCCCCAATACAACTCTCCTCCCACCATTTTTCCTCCACCACCTACTCAACCTCAACCATTACCTCCTGCTCCTCCGAGACAACCCCAAATTCCTTCCCAACCGAAGCTAAACCCCAATAACAGGCATGCCCAATAGGTATATACTGGAGAGACAACATGCCCTACCTATGCTGTGGAGATTCAGGAGATCAACCTACAATTTGGGAAGGTCCTCCTAGGTAGCCAACCTCCTCCTAAGGAGGATGAGGAAGAGAAACATGAAAGTGAACCCAAAGCCATTCCACCCTTTCCTGAGAGACTAACTGAAACCACGCACCAAACCTAGAAGAGACTGAACTTTTGGGCAAGCTTAAACAGTTATGTGTAAAAATATCAATTCTCCAGGCCATAAAATATGTACGAATCTAGAACAAGTTGATTAAAGAGAAGTGTTTCAGGCACCCAGGCAGGCGCAAGAGAGATGCCCCAACTATCAATTTCATAGGAAAACTATCCAACCTAATGTTCGGACGAGTAATTTGTACAAAATATTTGGACCCTAGGAGCCTTGTCATCGATGTCCACATTAATGGCACCATAATCCCCCACACCTTGATTGATCTAGGGGTTGCCATTAATGTGATGACTAGGGACACTATGCTCAAATTCAACCTTCAGAGTTCCCCAAGAAAGACCTCGACAGTATTGCAATTAGCAGACCGCTCCATCGTGACACCTAAAGGGATTGTGGAAGATGTCATGGTCCCTGTTGATTCTCAGGAGTACCCTGTGGACTTCTTGGTCTTTCAACCAAAGGAAACAACTCAGTGGATAACCCCTCATTTTGGGAAGGCCTTGGTTAGCTACTGCAAATGCTTACATCAGTTGTTGAGTCGGGAGCATGACCATCAAGAATGGGCCTATGTCCAAGCAGCTAGTCCTATATCCTCTGGCCCAACCTTTGCTAGAACATGACCTACCTCTTTGGTTAGGTTAGGAAGATGAAGATGAGGTCTACTCTACACCAGTGTGCATAGTGGAAGCCCTCAGGGGAGGTCCTCACACCAAGGATGAACTTATTGAAAATCTGATTCAGGATACACCTCCCAGCGTGCTACCATTGGAAGAGTTGGTGGAAGACACCTAGGTCAGTGCTTTAGTGGATCTATGTGTGGCTGATCCGATCTCCCCCCAAGTTAAGAATGTGGAATTCAACCCTGAAATAACCTTGAAGATCAACTCATCCCTATCCCCCTCTTAGGAGAAGGAGTTGTGTAGCCTATTGAACTGCCATTTAAATGTTTTGGCTTGGAGCTATAAGGAGATGAAAGGAGTCCACCAGGGTGTACCCACCACATTTACATTAAAGAGGATTGTAAATCAATCAGGCAGCCTTAGAGGAGAATGAATCCATCCCTTAAAAACATTGTCAAAGAAGAACCACAAAAGTTGCTGGATGCAAGATTCATTTACCCTATCTCTGACAACAAGTGGGTTTCTCCTCTGGTTCTTGTGCCCAAGAAAGATGGGAAGTGGAGAATCTATGTAGATTATCGAGAACTTAAAAAAGCTACCAAGAAGGACCATTTCCCTTTACCTTTCATAGATCAAGTGTTAGATGGGCTGGCAGGGAAGAAGTTCTTCTCCTTCCTAGATGGGTTCAACGAGTATAATCGAACCCAAATCAGCTCGGAAGACCAAGATAAGATCAGTTTCACTTGTCCATGGGGTACCTTTGCCTACCGGGTCCTTCCTTTTGGGTTATGCAATGCTCCTGCCACTTTTGAAAGAGCAGTACTAAGCATCTTTACTGAACTGGTTCATGATTCTGTGGAGATCTATATGGATGACTTTACTCCTTATAGGTCCAACTTCCATGAAGCATTGATTAATTTGGGAAAAGTTTTAACCAAGTGTATTGAAATGAACCTCTCCCTCAGTCCAAAAAATGTGAATTTATGATGACTGAAGGGACCGTGCTAGGTCATACAATTTCCCATCAAGGATTATAGGTGGATCCCAGCAAGATTGCTATCATCCAAAGGGTTCCACTTCCTCAAAATGTAAGAGATGTTCAGAGTTTCCTAGGCTTAGCAAGGTACTATAGAAGATTCATTAAATATTTCAACAAGCTAGCCTCTCCATTATTTGGTCTTTTAGGGAAGGACGTTGAATTCATGTGGACTGACAACTGTCAAGAGGCTCTGGATGCGTTCAAAAGTAAGTTGGTGGCTGCCCCAATCTTGAGAGATCCAAACTGGGCCATACCTTTCCACATTCACACAGATGCCTCAAACAAAGCCATAGGAGTAGCCTTAGGACAAGTTGAAGAGAAGCTACCATATGCCATATATTTTGTCAGTAAAAACCTGTCCAAGGCAGAACTAAACTATACCATAACCAAGAAAGAGCTCTTAGCTATAGTCCATTCCCTAAACAAGTTCAGACACTACATCACTGGTTATCAGACATTTGTACACACTAATCATGCTGCAATTAGATATTTAATGAATAAACTTGATGTAAATGCTTGTATCATGAGATGGTTACTTTTATTGTAGCAATTTGATTTGACCATTGTTGATAAGCTAGGGAAGGAAAATGTTGTTGCTGATTTTCTGTCTAGACTAGATTTGTCTACAAGTGAAGAAGGGGTGGTGGACGATCAAATGCTAGATGAACACCTGTTTTCTATCTTAGTACTCTCTCTATGGTTTTCTCATATAGCAAATTACTTGGTTTTGACACAGTTATCGCCACACCTATCCTCAAAAGAGAAGAGCAAGATCGTGAGGAAAAGCACCCCATTCACATGGATTGGGGGTAACCTGTTTAAACTTGGCCTAGATCAGATTTTGAGGTGTTGTGTCAGAGAGGAGGAAGTTTTTGACATCCTCCTCACTTGTCATGATGGGCCCTATGGGGGCCACTTTGCAGCAAAAAGAACTGCCTTCAAAATTCTATAGGCAGGCTACTATTCACCCACTCTTCATCAAGATGCCAGGAGATACATCAGCCGATGTGACCGATGTCAAAGGATGGGGAAGCCAACTCCCAGGGATGAAATGCCCCACTAACCTCAGGTGAATTTTGATCCATTTGAGAAGTGGGACATGGACTTTGTGGGTCCTATCAACCCTCCTTCAAACCAAAAGTCTTACATCATTGTGTGCACGGACTACCTAACAAAGTGGGTAGAAACAAAGGCAATCAAGGTAGTAACA
This sequence comes from Pinus taeda, assembly GCA_000404065.3. NCBI lineage: Eukaryota > Viridiplantae > Streptophyta > Pinopsida > Pinales > Pinaceae > Pinus > Pinus taeda. The sequence goes on from APFE031394876.1 coordinate 227,616, forward strand.
GAAGAAAAGGTGGTTGAGTTTTTAAGGGAGAATATCTTCTACAAGTTTGGTTACCCAAGAGAGTTAGTCACAGATCAAGGAAGTCAGTTTACTTCTAACCTGATTGAAAACCTGCTCCCTCATCACAGGATCAAGCACATAAATTCCACCCCTTATCATCCATAAGCAAATGGACAAGTGGAAGTCACTAAGAGAGCTTGGAGGATATTTTGACTAAAGTGATGAGTAGCAGCCGAAAATATTGGGCAAATCACTTGGTTGAGGCCACCTGGGCCTACAACACTACTTGGAAAACTACAACAAGTTTCACACCCTATGAGCTGGTCTACGGGAAGAAGGCTTTGCTGTCCATAGAATTTGAATATATCACCTTGAGGTTGGTAGCTTAGGAAGTTATGTGTCCTCTACAGGAAGTGTTGTGCCTTCTACAGGAAGTTTCTATAAAACCTGCAAACAAGCCAGGATTGACCTCTGAACAGGACCCAAATGTTGGGAACCTGTCCATGAGGCCTGCTAATATCCATGTTTCCATTCATCACCACATGTCACATTTTTCCATCTCTATACACCTCCATTGCACCCATTTTTTTTTATGTTCCTGCACAGTCACACACAGAAATCCTGTTTTTTCATACTGCCAGCAAAAACTCCTTAATGAAAAATCAAGCAGCAGTTTCACTCACCATACCTATTACCCTTCGTCTAGATTCCTCATCTGCTAAGACCCTCATCAGCAGTATAGCCCTGCTCATTTTAGCTTTCATTCCAAGAGGAGAAGCAGCCATAGGACATCCTATAGGAATACTGTAGCAGCTGATCCCGTTGAAAGACATACTCCAGAGAAAAGAACAGCAAAGTATGGCAGAAGAGACATGCATGAAGCTCTTCTTGAACATAAGAATATCAGTAGCAGCAGAGGCCAAGCATGCAGTATGCATGCAACAACAACAAACGAATGAATAGGATTCCAGAACCTAAAATCTGCATAACATGGCCGTGACCACACAGGTAAGTGCCTAAACTTGTTCTTCAGTTGCATAAATCATATTTTAAAAGCTGCATGACTATGGGAATGGTCCGGATTGGGTGAACTTGGTGGCCATTCAACTGGCCACCCTTGGCCAGTTGCATATCTTCGTAAGATCCGAATGAGCCCCGTTACTTTCAAAATTGCCAATTAGATGTGCAACCGGTAAGTGTGGAGTGTCCATTCAGAGAGAAATCGTTGGGTCTAGTAGTGGTGGTGGCAATAACGGGAGAGAGGAGGTTATGGCGGTCAGAGACATGAAGAAACATTATGGCTGTGATGTCGGATCAATGGTCTAGTCCGGCCATCTCACCCCTGCACCATGAATCACGCTGCAGTTAAAAGATGCTCAGTCGAGACATGCACCACCCTCTGTTCATTCTGCACTCAGGACGTTCTCGACTGGAGTACGTATCCACCGCTTCCAAAAATAGTTAACCAGTCGTCCTCCACCAATTTTTCAACCTATTTTCAAAAATCTCCCGCTTATCGAGCTCTAGCAGAAGCGTAATTCATTCTACAAGAACCAAGAGCTCTCTACAGGAAAGGTTCTACGCGAAAGTTAGAGAACCGCTTGGCAAGAGGGAACCTAGAGTTTTCGTTGAATTTCAAGCTCCAAACGAGGTAGGCCCAAGAGAACTTCTTTGTGCATAATTTGTTGGTGTAAGGTGGTGAATTGAATGACATCAGTTTGAAAAATAAAGGTCTACCTGTGTATTCAACAAACCATGAAAGCTTGTCTGCATATTTCACTGTATTTTCCTAAGTTCTTTCTCTGCACTTTGAAATGTCCTCATCATTTTTAAAATTCTCCTGTAAAGAAGATATATGTTGTAGTAGAGGCCACCCTGTGTGCATGAAAAACTAAATTTACATATCTATCTATGTGTTGAGAAGAGAATTTGTGCCCTTATGCTCTGTTCTGCAAAAACAACATTCTCCTTTCAATAAACCAACAGTCGAATTCTGGGTGACAAAATCAAGGGAATTATTGCTATCTGGTATTGTGAGGAACACAAGAGAAACTCCTCCCTGGGTTCAGAAGACACCAAATTCAGTTATTCTCTGTTTTAGTGGTTGATTGTCGTTTTCCTGAGCATTTCCTTTTCTGATTAATACATAAGAAGAACACTCAACACCATGCCATGGGGATTCATAAGGAAAGAGCAATCAGACTCCAGCAAGTTGTACAAGCACCCTGAGGTGGTGGACCTTTTCACCTGAGAAAATTGGATATCCTTCTTTGACAAAATTCAGGGTCATGATGAAGAGATAACCGAAGAGTTTATGATATCCCTGAGACCACATTCAAGGACACATGCCATAGTTAGTTTTAGGGGTTTGATCCTAGAACTCACCCCAGAGCTCATCAGTAGAGTTACTAGTCTACCATTGAGGCTCCCTTGGAGCAAGGAAGAGAGATCATTGGGCTAGATTGCTAAAAAAACATTCTTTCTGCCCGAGGATCATCCTGTAGAGGACAAAAATGGAGTTAGAAGGACAAGTCTACCCCCTCTCTAGAGTGAAGTTAGTTATCAAATTATGAAGTACATCACATGTGAAGGGAGATTTAGCATCATCTATGGATACCATTTCAGGTTGTTAAGTGAATTAAGGCATGGGATTGACTTGCCTTCAGACAAGAAACTAAGCATCCCATATATCCTTCTCCAATCCCTAATTGAATGTGGTACAAAGCTAAATGAAGGGATCCTAGACTAGTTGGCCCACCATGGGCTCATCAAACTATTGGTGGAAGATGCTTTACATACCTACACTATCCCCATATCTTGGTAAATCTTCAGAAACATGTCCAAAAATGATAACATTAGGACTTTGGTTGAAAAAATCACTCCATCCAGCAGTGAGGAGGGGGAGAAAACTGAGGAAATGGAGAAAAACAATGATGAGGGCACATAGGGCATCCAAGCAGAAGGTAAAATAGAGGAGGCACAGGAAGAACAGAAAGAAATTAGCCAGATTGTTGAGCCTAAAGCAGAAGGAGAAATGATAAGAAAGACAGCAAGGGAAAAGAGGATATATAGCAGAAAGGAAAAGGCCAAACAAGCCCAATTGATGGCTGCCACAGTTAAGGTAGGCACCCAGAAAGAAAAGGAGAAGGTGCACCCTGACATATCAGTCACATAGGCAGAAATAGTGGACACAGAGATTTCCACAGGAAGCAAAGAAAAAGACTAGTAGGAAGAGAAATCCCCAGAAACGTTGGCAAGGGAGGCAGCATTTGTGCTTGCTGCATTAAGCACACTTGAAAAACAAAAAGGAAAGAGAAAGAGGCAAACCTCAATGTACTTCAAAGCTAGAAGGAGCACACGGCTCAAAATGGGCAAACCCCAGCCATAATCAAAAGAACCAATTGTCATTGAGGATACAACCACTAAACCAAAAGAAGAGTCTCCTTCAAAGATATCCATAACCTATGAGAGAGGAAGCCCAAAAACCTCTACTTGGAGGGACAAAATTAGGATGATGGATTCAAAAACAACTCTACAGGAAGCTGAAATGACTCTACAGGAAACTCTGGTGAAGTTAAAAGAAACCAAGGAATTGGCGGAGAAGGCAGCCAAACAACCACAGGGGGAAGAAAAGACTGAAGAAATACTAGAGCCGAGCCCTCAGCCTAGCTTAGCCTCATATTACAACCTATTGGAAGGTGGGAAAATTATCCCATAGAAGTTTGTCGTACCCCTGTTCTTCGCATTGGAACAAGAGAGGGCTAGGAATCACACTTGGATGAGGATTGCCAAATCTAAGGGTGTTGCAGACATAGGCCACCTAGAAGAACAACTAAAGGAATCAAGGAAAGAGTTGGCCATGTTAAGACACATGGAAAGCAGTTAGAGAGCCAAATTATAGGAAGAAAATGAGCTATTGAGGAAGCAGTTGCAGCTACAAGAAAGTCATAAGGAAGATAGGCCATCCATTGTGGGATAGCAGCAGTAGCAAGAAAGACCTCCAGCAGATAGGGAGACAACTAAGGAACAACAGAGAGAAGAAAACCTGCCAACTGATATTGAGATGCTAACAAAACTGCTATAGGAAAAGGAGTCACAAGGAGCAAAAGAAATACAAGCTTTGAAACAATAGGTGCAAGAGAAATAAGCCCAAATGGCCTGCATGGACAACTAGGTAGTAGAAGCCTTACAATGCAGGCAACCTAAAAGTCATATGCATTATATCTCAAGGATCAATGGTTGTAATTTCAAATTAACACACTAGCCCAAAGGGGCACCATTCCATTCTAGAACTACAATCAGTTCATGTATTTGTGTGATAATAGCTCAGCGGAGGACAAGGCCAAGTTAGCATAATTCTATTTACACAACTTGGCACTTCCAAACATGAACCTATGGGACCCCAATGCAACATTTGGAGATGTGCAACTAATGGCCATGGCCTCTTGGTTAAACCATGAGGAAAGGAGGGCAGCAGAAATTCAAGAAGTTATGGACAGGGAACTGAGTGAGCCACTCATGATCAGAGCAGAACCAAAAGATCCCTCAGCTTTAGTGTATGCCCATCAGCACCTGGCCAACAACCCTCAGGCTCTCCCAAACTACATTGAAAGACAAGCTCAGGCCATTGCATACTTTGAGGACAAGGAGAGACTGCTGGGTGACAATTGCATACATGCTTTCACTAGGAGATGGAACACCTTGTCCCACAGTCTGAAAATAAGGGAGTATCACTCCCCAAAAAGGATGCAGGAGGCTTTGGCCAAAGTACCTCTCTACAAACAATCAATGCAAAATCTAAAGGCCAGCTGGATTGGCCTAAAGTTCAGTCCTCCATTTCTTTTGGGACTGCTGGAAGGGGTCAAAGAAGAAGAAGAACACAGGCAGTGGGAGGAGGTAGAGAGAAAGGCAAGGTTTCATGACCAAGAAGTAGACATCACCTCAGAAGCCTGGGATGTTAGAGAGGTGGTCAAGGCAATCAAAGATGATGAGCTGGATTAGTTGCTCAGAGGATGAGAAACACATTCAGCAGGGGGGTGATGATGAGCCCCAAAAATGGGTAACTTATTGGGCTCATTTTTCCTATTATTATTGACTATTCCACCATTCTTCATAACTATATGCATGATTTTGAATATATTTATGTTAATTGAATGAATGAGAATAGTCACTTGACCACAAAGTCTAATACGTGTCTATTGCAGATTTTTGGACATCTTTTGGTCCAAGGTCAAGCATTTATGAGCCAGTTGACAGCCAAATACGAAGGAGCAGGGCTGAGGATTCGTAGGAAGGGTGTCTCTAGCACTAAATGACCCTTTCCTCGAGTTCTCCACCATCAGCTCGGAGTTCAACAACCCACCAAATATGATTTCAAGGGGCAACCGAGGAAATTTTGTGAAGTGGTTGATTAACTGTAGTCTTGAGTAGCCAAGCCCCTAAAGTTAAGGAGGGTTGTTGGGAGTCCTCATAGTGCATAAGTAGGAAGGCTTCAAGCCTTAGTAGGTTAGCCATTGAACAGTTGTTTTTCGCACTTGAGTGCAGCTTTTCCTTTCATCTTAACTTCGAGCTTTTGCTGTAATAGTTTTGTGACATCATTATTTTTTGAGTAATGGAGATAAATTTCACCTTGTACCAGCTTTGAGATTTCTTAGGATGCTATAGCTCTTGGGGTTGGGCCCAACCCAAGTGCCAGTACCTCCTTTGTGTACTTTATGTGTTTTTTCTGCATTCCTAGAATAATTTCTGCGATTTAAATTAAACTCTTGCTTTGTTACTTAGGTCATTTTTGATGATTGAAATAGCTTTTCATGCTTCAGGTTGATTTGATAGTTTGGTAAAAGAAAAGACTTGCAAAAATTCCACCAAGAAATCCTTGATCTCATCTCTCCCTCCTTGGGACCATGAGTTGAGACCAAGGCATACTTGCTGCCGCAAAAACACTGTTTTTGCCTCTTCATGCAATTGCTAGTGTTGGATTTTTAGTTAGGGAAGTTGATACCAGTTGCACTTGCATGTTTAGAATATATTCTTTCTTAGCTTCCATAGCTATCTTACATGATTTTGTACCAATAAAATTTTGTTCATCATGTTTCTGGTTTTTAGGTCAAATTAGGTCAAAATAGCTAGATCTTTGGTTTTCCTAGTCTTTGTTGACTAGTTTTGGAAAATAGTGTGCAGAACACCTATGATACCTCCCTGCCTACCCTTCCTCCATCATACAACCTGCTCAAACCCCTAATCCAAGATTCTTTCCCTTCATTTGCACATTTTCCCACTTTGCCCTAATTTCTACATTCTTGTGCATCATTGCTCCCTCCATCCTTGAACAAATCCTATCACCTTAGTCACCCCTTAGCCTCATTCACTAGGTCCTAGAACCCTTAAAATCCATATCCAACCTCCATTTCCACTTTCCCACCATTTTTCCACCATCAACCCTCTGAAATCCTCTTTCGGATTTTCCTGTAGAACATCCTGTAAAACCCCTGCAGACTTCCTGTAGAAGTTCATGTGAGCGGTTTTTCGATACTCGATCATTGTGAAACTCTCTAGAAGGGCGTTAGGGACTCCTTAGGCCCTCTTCTCACCTTCCCAACCTCCTTCAAGTGCCCACTCCATTTCCTTTTGCCCATCAACCTCTGCACAGTCAAAAATAGTCAAAGCACATGCATAATAATTCTGCAAAATTACTCAAAAATACAAAACGATGTTTTCTTCATATTTCTCTTCAAAAGTAGCTTATTCACATGCATTTTACCTTTCCAATAGTCAGTGGCATCCAGTTCTACTACTTTCATCTCTTTTCTTGCACCAGTAGGGTTAGTCAGTAAAACTAGGGTTTGCTAGGGTTTGCGTTTCTTTTCAGCTTTCAGCTTCTTTCTGCAAGTAGACTAGCCTCCTTTGAGTTAGCTTTCATCCATCATAGTTAAAAGCTTCTTCTAAGAGCTCATAGAAGTTGGCTTAAGCTCCTAGTGGACTTGTGCTAGCTGATCAAGTGACAGCCTACGGCAAGAGCTAGTACTTGTGCATATACCATCGTCGCTTCCAAGTTTGTTACGAACAACCAGGTTGATAAAATTAAAGAAGGGAGTCCTAGGAGTTGCAACATCATTGCTGCAATACTGGATCCCACCAATGAGGTGCCTCGACCTTGATATTTTCACACTTCTTTTTATGCCTTTTTCCTTTTTATGATTTTCTTTGATTAATTGCTCAGGGCTTAAGGAGTTAGAGCATGATGTATAAGATATAGGAGTTAATTCCCCCTTTTAATGTGGGGTGGTTCATTTCCCACTAGGGGTTGGGACAATCATGGGTTCTTATATGATGAAGGAGGTTCATATAACATGTAGGAATTAGGGTGATGGACATGATGATGGGGTAGCACTCATGTGTTGGATTTTACCCATGTGCTAAATGTGTTTGTCCCAACCATATTTTGCATTTTGTGGTACATTTTCCTATTGAATGTGGCCATGTATGCTTTTATGGTTCTTTTTAGATGCATCAACCTTCAAGCTTCATTCCAGGCCATGACCCAAGGTGTGGGTAAGGGAAAGGGGCATGCTAACCCTATGTGGAACTAGTGGAGGAATGTTGACCCAGGTGGGAGAAATGACGAATAGGGTAAAATGAATGGAAAAGGGTAATATAAGCAAATAAGGGAGTGGAGCACACAACCAAAATTATGTTTTCCCATTAAATACTATCCATGTATACAAATGGTAAGTAAAATAGATCTCGCGAGACTAGAACCCAAGGCTAATAGCCAAATGGGTCTAGGGGACAAGAGCACATACCTAGCCCATTTTTTCCACTAATTCCCCCCATTAATCCATGCCCAGAAGTGTCCATGATAAGTGAAATAATATACTCAATTTCCAAATAACAAGGCATACCTTTAGGTTCGGGAGGCCCACCTTCAAACATATGATCATGGAATATGGGCGAGCGACCACATGGTTGGCTCGAGTGGTGGAGAAATGGAAAAATGAGCTAGCTAGTGGCTGCAAGGGGTTGCTAGCTATTGGCTGAGGACCATCTTGGAGAAAAAAATTATCCTAGGGATATTACCCAAAAAAGGGTGGGTAATATCTAGCTCCAACTTAGACATGATCTCTCGAAGAAGTGGGTGAACCTACTCGAACAGGAGGTCAAGAGAACTCCAACAATATCTTGGTTATCGTAGACCTATCACCTGCATATATAATAGATGGAACAACACAGGGTAGCATGCTTTTGCAATGTATCATGATCGCACATGATTAATCTTAGGCCATAAATCAACAAAAAAATAAAATATAAAAATTTAACTCAAATGCATCTAATCTACCATGAGAAATATCATATGATGTTAGCTATAATGAGAAAATGATCTTGCAATGCATCCTATCCTAACATGCATATCGTAATGCTAATACTAAGTGTAATCATAAATCCATTGCAACCAACATATCATCACATCAATATATGTTTTCCTGTCAGTATGAGTATTCATGTAGCAACTCCCAAATTGAATGTGGACATAGTCAGATGGTGGATGAAGCTGGTGGGAGGTGGGAAAATCTGATCTCGATTCGAGGTAACGAGAAGTCCTGGGAGAAGGAAAATAGGTCAATCTAGAGGTCCCGAGCTTTCCTTCTAGGTACACAATAGTGGAATCAGTGATCACTCTCAAGAACTCCTTATCGCAATAATTATCTATAATATCATGCTTTGTAGATGCCACAAGGTTGTGATGAGAGGGGAAAAAAGGTTAGGGAGATAAGGAGTGCAACAAATGGGTCTCTCAAGATGATGGTCACATTGGGGAGGGGAGGTTGTGGAGTGATCACAACCTTGAGGATGAGTCAAGGGGGATAAAGTATATTCAATGAAGGGTTCTTCCTTGACACCATATTCATAAAGGGAAAAGGGCATCGTCACTCGAGTTCATGTCAAAAGGGACAAGAGACCTACTTGGGGAAAATTCAAGGTGATGAACAAGAGGGAAAGGTAAGGTGGGTGGAAAAGTATCATATTCAATGAGTTTTCCTTCCCCACAATCTAAATTATCAAGTGGTTTGAACACATAGCCATAAGGTGGGTATGTGGGAGCCTCATTACTTTCCTCATTATAAGCATCAAAGATTGGGCTTTCATTAAAATGAAAATCAATCACTTCCAATTGTCCTTCTTCATGCAAGGGAAAATAATAATTCTCCTTCCCAAAGGTATCAATGGATATGTCATCGTAAGTAAGGCCCAAGATAACGGAAAATCCAATCTCAATGTCATATTCCTTTTCAGTATCATAAATGGGAGCACAATCAAATTGAGGCCCAACCATATTCCATTTCTCCTTTTCAATGTGGAAATAATTTCCAATGTTATTTTCCAAGGAGCTCATGGGATCACCTTCCTCAGTCTCAACCTTACTTTCCAAAACTTCATTCTCCTCAACAAACGTGCTCTCAAATCATCATTCATGTCCTGAAGCCCAAATGAGGACTCATCTTCCTGCTCATCAATGATATCCTCAAGGTCATCTTCATCTTGGTTGGTTGACAAGAGGGACCTCTCTTCTTCTCTCTTCTCTTGAAAAACAATGGCTAAGGTATTTGTTACTTGATTCTTGTAGTATGCTTCTAGGAGGAGAGCATTAGTAAGGTTCTCTTTATATTCCATTTCATCTTATGAAGCTTCACCTCTTCATCATATAAACAAGAGAAAACTTCATTAGAATTATATTCCATTACTACCTCCCTGCATGACCTACTATATTCATCCATTATTTCTTGCATGAATTGGAGGCTCACAGGATCCAATTCTTCATCATCCCTAGTGGATGTATTCCCTTTCCCATTGTTATTGATGAGGTTATCTAGAATATTCACATCACATGTTATGTGAGCAAGGTCAAGGAGATGACTAGGATCCTTTTCATAAGCAGACCTTACTATTGTTGATTTGTACTTCTTGCAACCTATAAAACCTGAGCATGAATTCCATATCCATGCCCTAGTCTTCGAGTACAACAATTCATTAGAGAAATCAAGTAAATGAGCTTACCTAATCATTGACCATAGGTGGGCACTTCATAACGACCTTCCCTTCTATAATGGGCTTTGGGATGTGCCAATATCTCCTAAACTCCAAATCGGGTTAACCAATAATCCTATTAGGTGGTTTCTTTTTCTAAAGGGGATAATATAGTCAAGATACATCCTTTAAGAGGTGGTGCAATGTGACAAATAGGTGAATGAATTAGGGAATGAAAAGGGGTTGCCCTGGGTCACATGCTAGGGTACAAGGGTAGCTAATAAGAGGGAAGCTCACTTTTTGTGTTTATAATGTGTAGGAGGGAGTAATCGATGTACATGAGGTGCCCCAACCTTGATTTTCCCACCATTATTATATGCCTTTTTCCATTTTATGATTTTATTTGAGTAACTTCTTGGGTCTCAAGGAGTTAGAGCATGATGTATAAGATATAGCAATGAATTCTCCCTTTTAAGGTGGGTCGGTTAATTTCCCACTGGGGGTAGGGAAAATCATGGGTTCCTATATGATGAAGGGGTTTCATAGAACTTATAGGAACTAGGGTGATGGCCTTGATGATGCGGTAGAGCTCATGTATTGGATTTTACCCACATGCTAAATGTGTTTATCCTGGCCATATTTTTAATTTTATGGTACATTTTCCTATTGAATGTGGCCATGTATGCTTTTATGTTTCTTTTTAGCTGCACCAACCTTCAAGCTTCATTCCAGTCCATGACCCAAGGTGTGGTCAAGTGATCCAGGTGACTCCAGAGACACACACAGGACAAAGCGGGCTTATGAATGCTCAAAAATCAAAGTGTTTGGATTATGCTCGAACCAGGTTCATGTTAGAGATCTCATTGTCATGATCATGGTGGTGTGAATGGTTCGTCAATTCGAGTCCAGATGAGGAAGAACAAGCTAGTCAAAGTTTTGGTCAAAGTTGGGCTATGGGCCAGGTTTAAGTGTCCTACAATTTAACTGATCCTGGGGCATGAAACCTAGCTCCCGAAAATAGTAGAAATTGTGGCCTCATTAAAATGCCCAATATTCCTTATTTTTGAAAAATTACAAAAATGACTATTTATCTTTAAAAATAAAAAATATATATAAGTTGATGGTGGGCCATGACCTGTGTGATCTTCGTCAGACCCCAAATCTATTCCATTTATAAAAAAAATTGGGGTCGATAGGCCGTGACCCCCGTCGACCCCCCCAACCATTACATAACAAAAATTAAATGATGGGTTGGCAGCCATGACCCTGCCAAACCCTCCTCCACTATACACGTTAATACATATTGTTATGCGGTGGGTGAGCCGCCTCCGGTGGACCTGACCCACACCCCCAAGAACCTCAAATGATGCCAAAATTTAGTAAGGGTGTCAGTGGGGGTCAAACCCACCTAGCCCATATGGTTAGCTCCCAAGCGGGTAGCCCCATTAATGCGGAACGATAGCAATGTACCACCATATTACAACGACCCTCCACAGAACCCGTAGTACCCACCAGTAAACCATACAACGCGCCAATAAAATAATTAATGTTCCTTCTGCGGGAGGCATGGGGTGGGCCACCTAATTGGGGCTCGACCCCAAAAAATTTTTCAATTCAAAACAATAATGTAATAAAAATAAGGAGGGGCAGGGTTTGATCCCCCGACCCCTCCTCAACCATTTTCCTTATTTACCACTATGTCAAACCTCTTGCTTTGGTTAATCCGCCTAGGAAATAATATAAACTGTTCATTTTTCACTGCACCAACAAGCATGGAGGAACTAGGAGAGGGCATGGAAAATGAGGCATAATATTTTTTTTATTAATTTTTAATGTAGGTGGAACCATGACTAAGCAAGATTTCCAGGAGGGTGAAATTTTTTCAGTGTCCAAATTGGACAAAATTTATGTCGATCTTAGACCTCTCAGCGACACGAACCTAATGGAATAGTCAGTTTCCTTATTTGAGAAGCCAATTTGCAGAGGAATCTTTGAGGAATCTAGGGGGAATCTAAAAGATTCCTTAAGCCCTAGTTTTTCACTTTCTCAGAATTCTGAAATTTTACAGTCGATTTTGCACTATTTGATGCCACAAATCTAATGGTGTTTTCAGAATTTTTATTTTCTCATTTCATTTTTTGGCCACTTTTCTAAGTGGAATGCAAGTGTCAGCAATCATTTCCATGCAATTCAATGCTATGAGATCGATGGTCCAAACGACTTCAACAATTTTACATTCTTCAAATGGCCCTTGGATGTGAGGTGTTAGTGTCAATATCTTCATCCCTCTGTCAGAGATCAAATCCTCTTGTTGCATTTCATATTAGGAGTCGCACCCAGTCATTTGCATTCATTAGGCGCATGGATCATCTGACGTGAGTGGATTTCCTACCATTTCCCTCATGTCACTTACCTGATGGTTCATGTTTGCTCATCAAAAAGTATATACAGTCCTCTTTTTGTATTAAAGGTTACAAAAGTCTTTTTAGGGTTTCATTGTCTATTAGGTCTAGGGTTTCATTAGGGTTTCGTCACAAAATGTGTCATAGTGTCTAATAAGCAACCAACAAGCCATGAGGAGGTTTCAACATCAATAAATTTCATCGCCAAGTGTTCGAAATTGTGTTTTTCCTCAAAACTTTGTTTTGAGGAAAAAATAGAGTATTTAGCTTTTATTGTACAAAAATCATTAAAATTTTGTTTTCCTCATTGTAAATTCCTTCATTTGCACCTTGGTTTCTTTCCTTAGCCCAGAAGCTTCAACATCTGCAAAACAAGCAAAGCTCGAGTCATTTAGTGCATCACAAAACCCAAAAACAAGTGAAAAAAGTCCAAAAGTAGAGTTTGAAATAAAGTCATTTGCAAAACATTATGAAAGTGGGTTTGGCAAAAATAAAATTTAAAAGCTTATGTATGAATCATTTCTCCAAATGTTTGAAGTTCATTTTTACTCCAAGAGTAAAGAGAAGCAAGGCAAAATGATTTTGGTGAGTGAGTGTGAAGTTTGGGTGAAAATCACTGTGAGTTGTCGGTGCAGCGCATTGGGTAGGAGGTGCGGTGCACTCACTAGGCGTGGTGCACTGGGCCTCAGAATCCTTTGTTAAATTTCAATGGTGCGGCGCATAGGAAGGGCATGGCGCATTGGGTTGTATGCGCGGCGCATACAGCCAGAGAGCCCAAAAACTTCCAGGATCCACTCAAATCGCCCAAAAACACATGGATCGGTCTTGTGACAAGTAGGTAGAGCCTTCATCATCATTTTTTATCCAAGTTTGGTGCTATATCATGGTGGTTGATGAATGGTAATTGTTTAACAAAAATCAAACCCTACCATTTGAAATTCCAAGAAACTTGCTGCTTAGGGTTTGATTAACTATTTTGCTACTAATTCTATCATTCCTCCATCACTCCCTTCTCCCATTTGTCCCTTGATTTCATTATTCCCTAAGTTCCCCTACCCCCTAAATTCATTAATCCTCTATCCCAAGTTTCCTTTCCCAAAATCCCAATTGTAAATCCCGAAACCCTAATCCTATACAGAATTCCCAAAACATCTGATATTTCCCTAACTAAAATCTATACCAACAGTCCTTAATTCGCCATTTCCCTAAATTTCCCCTCCACTGTTCCTCATTTCACTGTTTTCCCTTGGTGGTAGAGGTCAACACATCACCAAAACCAATTCAAAATAGTTTGACATATCAACACCTACTTCTCCAAGGCAGTTTATTTACTGGCAACCATGGAATCTGATCCTTCATATGGTTATGAAGAGGAAACCCAAAGTGACTGACCTACACAGGGACATGCACCCAGGAGGCCTCATAGAGGTGGCAAACATATCAAAGAAGAACAAACCACCCTTGCTGAATTGCAGGCCTACCCTTTTGCCATATCTTGTTTCCAACATCAGTCATGTTATGAATTTTGTGAGAAGGTTGCTAGCATTCAATTTCATCATGAGTTGGCTCATTTGTTTGTACTGCATTTACATGGTGATCAAGCCACTCTAGCTGGTGTCACTTTCACATTAACACCAGAATCCATTCCAATAGAAACCGGCATACCTAACATTGGAGAGCCATGGAACAAGAGGCAGAAAATTGACCAGCAACATTATGAACCGTACATTAAGCTCAGCTTCTTGAGGCAGCTCAAGAGAGTGTTTCCTTTTAAGAACCTCAAAGATGAATATGCTCCTTTAATGAAATTGATCATGAAGTATTTCAGCTGTGAGGGCCGGTTCTCCCATTTGTATGCTTATCATATCAGGCTGCTGATGCATTTTACTCGAGTACAAATGATGAACATCCCTTACTTCATGTGCCGAAATATCGAAAGGATGACCACTCTAGTGCAGCACAAGACTCCTCAGTAGCAGTTTAACAATATTTACCATTTTGCTCTCATAGAAATTGTGGTTGTCCATCAGCTTGGATTATAGGGCATCACTTGGGATGAATTTATCTCTCATGAGTTTTTCAGAGCTGCTCAGGGACCTTAAGAGACTTTGCACGAGACAAGTGGACCTTCTTATCAGCATGAAGGTCATGAGACACACACTGCTACTGTGCCGGTATGCATCACTTATCAGAAGGGAACTAGGCAGTTGTTCGCGGCAGCAAAGCAAATGTTATATCCACCTAGGGTGGAAGGGGCCTCGCTTCCGGCATCAGCACCATAGGTTTAGGACAAAGGCAAGAGGCCAATGCAGGATGAAGGGCCTTCAGGTGAGCGGGACTTTATTCTTATTGAGGATGTTGATACAGATATGGGCCCGAAAAGCACAAATCTCAAAGTGAACATCCAAGAGAAATAGACAGAAATCAAAGCCTTGTCCCTCAACTTGGAGAGGGATAAGTGGATTATAAAATACTTGGAGCAAAGGAATAAGCAGCTTGAAGATCAACAAGTGATTATTGAGTTACAAAACATTCAGGAGAATCGCCAAGCTACCCAAAGGAGGAGGGTGGATTTCACTTCACTTGAGCAAGAGATCAATGCTGATCGGGAGTCTTGGCTCGAGAGAGTCAACGTCCACTTAGAGATAGTGCTAGACAAGGCCGACAGGGCCAAGACATTGCTGAGACACATATACTTTCATTACATGGCAAGGAATAAAGTTTGCAAGGCGTGAATAAGGAGTTTACGGGCAAAATTAAGGAAGGCATCAAAGAGGAAAAAGAAGCAAAAGGAGCATGATCAACTTTGGATATTGGCCGAGGAATCCTTGGCTCAACATAGCTCTTGATAAATAAGGTCCAGCCCAAATTTCAAAAAATTTGGAGCAATTTTTGCATTTTGGAAATTTTTTGCACAAAAAACAGAGTTTTCCTCCCTATGCTCCGCGCCACATGGCGCTCGCTTTTGCTAGGGAGCTCCAAATCACAAAAACTTTGAATTTCTGGATTTTTCATAAAAAATTTTGCTTACCTACCCATGGCCAATAAATTTGGGTAGGTTTTGAGCCCTCAAAGAGGTCAAAAACACTCAAAAAATGACCTCACTGCCCCTATTTTGACAAATAGGAAGTAGCCTTGGGAGATTTGATTTTGGACAGGGAAAATGAAGGCCAAATTGAAAAATTCCACTTGGGTTGGAAAGTATATAGGCATGTCTTTCCAAAACACCTACTTGGAGCTGATTTGGACATCAGGAAGGCCTCCAAAAGCGGGTCCAAACAGGTGTAGCGGATATAGGAAAAATTGCCAGTTTGACCAAGTTTTGCTCTGTTTTTCGCCCAGCTTTGCCTAGTTTGACTTTTTCGCTTTCCTAATGGAAAATTTATGATGTAATTTGATGAAAATTGATGGATCATGATGTAAATATGTTATATTTTTACTTGTAGAGGTAGATTCATCAATTTAAAGGTTGTTTGAAACTGAATGAATCAGTTTCCTTGTTTCTAGAGGCATGCTGTTATGTTGCCTAGTTTCTAGTTCTCAGTTTAAGATCAGTTGGATCAGCTCCTAAACATGTGATCTCGAACCCTAGAGGCAAGGATGAGCTATGTTTGTCTATATTATGTTGTTTTTCAGTCATTATCATGTTTGGACTCTTGAGAAAGCCTTGAGCTTCATTGTACACTCATATCAGTATTTTGGCTAAGGAATTGAGACCAGGATTTGCAGTACTCTTTGGGATCCCTGTGGCATTTGTTTTCATACAATGCTTTATTATGTCTTTGTGAATTTATTCATGTGTTATATGTATCATTTCTCTTTATTTCTTCTCAGCTAAACAAACAAGAGTGTAAGTAGAATACATTGAAAAGTGCAGTGCTCTACTTGAAGTTTGTTTTAGTTTTTTATGTTTTCCACTGTTTGGAGAGGATCCATGGTTTCTCTTGCCATCTTCAACACCTCCTCTATATAAATCCATCCATCTCACTTGAATTAGAGTTCCAAATTTAGTTTCCTACCTTGCCCCATCGAGATCCCTACAAAATTGTGCCTCATTCCCCACAACCCAAAATCTGCCTTCTCATCTGAGCCAACAATTCATCAATTCATTCAAGAACCTCTTGCACACATATATCTAGCCTAACATCAGTAATCAAATCAGTCATCGCAAGCCTTTAGTGAGCATAATTAGCTGAGATCGACCCGGAGAGAGCCCTCTCCTGACCTGGTAGGGCTAGCTACCAGGATGAGCATGGTTTGATGTGGACCTAGAATCTTACCTTTCCAGCCTGAGGTAAATCTAGGCTCTAACATAGTGGCGACCATACTGGGGAAGAAATTGTTTGTTTGGTATTCTTAATTTTATAAACTATAGATGGAGCCTGAAGATTAGCCAGGTAGCCTTCGAAATGCTTTTGCTTTGCATTAGTGCTAGTAGATAAAAGCTACTTTAGTCAATCTCCGATCAAGTTTATAAACTAAACATTTGATCTAAACGATCACCCCAGTACATGTATCAAGTTAGATCTGATTGCTGCTGGTGAACAACGATTAGACACAGGAAGGATGAAAGCATTCACCTAGTAACTCCAATGTCGTAGAATCCCAAGCTTCAGAATTTTTATGGCAACTTCACTTTTCAATAAATAGTAGCCTGAAGAATTTCTTTGTGAATTCATTGTTATCAAGATGGTTTCGCTGGATCGAAGATATGCTCCCATGAGCCGAGATCACATTCCAGGTTTTCCAAATAAAATTTCTAAGGTAGATTGACAAAGGAATTTGCCGACATTTAAAGATGTTGGTAGGAAGGATGTTGCTTTACATCAGGTTAGATTTCACATACATATTCGCAAGTTGAAGGTTGATTTTCCTGAAGATTGCTTGATGAAGATATTCATGGCCACTCTAGAAGGTGAAGCCTGATCTTGGTATGAAAGTTTGCTACCTGCTTGTATTTACTGTTTGAAAGATTTTCATACCATGTTCTTTGAAAGGTATAAAGAATCTTATCCATCATTAAATTTAGTTCAGAACTGTTGCAAACATGCTTATAGTTTTATTGAAAATCTTGAAAAAGTTTATGAAGATGATGACATCATGGACGATGAGATCATGGAGGCTCTGTATGAAAATCCATTTCAGCAGCATAAAGAGAACTTAGAGGATACTTATCAAGATGCGCAGGAAACTTTGTAGCAGGATCAAGATCTTTGCACAATGGAAAATGATGAAAGAGAAGGTTTTATTGAAGATCTGTCCATAGAAGAAGGCAACATGTAGGGAAATCAAGTTTCAATTTCAGAATGTGATAAAGTCAAGTCAGCTATTTCAGATCTAGATTCAGATTGTGATGATCAAGAGTGTCTTGTTCTGAATCCCATGAAGGAGAGCTCTGCTGTTAAGATCATCTGGAATGAAGAAGAGAGAGTTATTGAACCAAGTGTTCACATTTCATTAGAACAAAGCCTTCATGAGGAGGTAATCCATTCATTTTATGAAAAACAAGATGAAACCTTTGTTCAAGTAAGTGAAAAATCTTCTCTCAATAACTCAGTGGTAAATGATAATTTGATTGCCATGTCATATGAGGATGATCAACAATATTTTCAAATTTCAAAAGACCAGGGAATTGAGGACTGACATTCAGGTTTTACATGTTTTGAAATGTTATTTCAAGAAGAAAATAATCGCTTGAGAAAAACAAAGCAGAAAGTATTATCTCCTTTTTTTGAAGATGAAATAGATATACTCCTGAAAGGTCAAGTTCCAGCCCAAGCTAATGCAGGTCTGCAGTGTGCACATGGTCGACAAGGTGCTGGTGAAACTTCTTCTTCTTTTGAAAATGATGATTGTCTTGAAATTAGATTTAAAGATCAACGAACAGATAATATTTTCTTTCATGAAAATGATAAGGTTGTCATGTTTGATAATCTTGAAGATTGTTTTTTGTTTAAGAATGACCTAGACCATGAAATTGAGGAATACGAGCCTGAGAGAGACAATATGCTAGAATTTCTCATGGTCGAGAAATTTATAGTTGATACTCAGATAGCATAAGCTAATACCTCTCTATGCCTTCCTATCTCTCAACAATCAGTGTTCTTTCATATCATAATGAAGGGAGTACTTGTATTTTTGTTGCTGGATCTCAAGACAAGCTAGTGCTTCAGGATTTTCAAGATCCCTTCGACATTATTTTGCAAGCATTAGAAAAGATAAATTTTGCCTGGTTTGTTAGCATAAGCCTTGGTTTCAGCTATTATTGTGAGTTGCCTACATGTACATTGTTCTGCCTGCTCGGGGAAAATGAGAGAAAAATTTCAGTATGTAACCATCTGCTGGATTGGTTACATTGGAAGGCCCATTACACATGATTGTACATATTTCATCAGTCGGCAAGTGGTTGTCATCATGATTTGAAGCTCTCAAATCTCGATGATCTGCTACAATTTAAAAGCTTTGTAAGTACTTGTTTTAGTTAAGTTAGTCTTGAGTCATTTTTTGTTTCAGTCAGTTTAAAGATAGTTTCGGTTGGGTGTCCAGTTTCAGCTTTTGAGGGTCTAGTTTCAGTTTTGGATTAGTCAGCTCAACTATGAGTCTTGAGTCAAATTTTCGTCGTAATTGGTTTTTGGGTGTTTTGAAGTTATTGACTCAATAGCCCAATGGACGAAGGCACTGCCTGCTTTCTCAGAGATCTATAGTTCTTGGTACCTCTAAGGAGCTACCATCCCCATTGGAGCCAATGTTAGTGTCGATATCTTCATCCCTCCGTCAGAAATCAAATCCTCTTGTTGCATTTCATATTAGGAGTCCCACCCAGTCATTTTCATTCCATTAGGCGCATGGATCATCTAACACAAGTAACTTTCCTACCATTTCCCTCATGTCACTTACCTGCTGGTTCATGTCTACTCAACAAAAAGTATGTACAATCCTCTTTTTGTATTAAAGGTTGCAAAATTCTTTTTAGGGTTTCATTATCTATTAGGTCCAAGGTTTCATTAGGGTTTCGTCAAAAAATGTGTCATAGTGTCTAATAAGCAACCAGCAGGCCATGAGGAGGTTTCAACATCAATAAATTTCATCGCCAATTTTTTGAAATTGTGTTTTTCCTCAAAACTCTATTTTGAGGAAAAAATAGAGTATTTAGCTTTTATTGTACAAAAATCATGAAAATTTTGTTTTCCTCATTGTAAATTCCTTCATCTGCACCTTGGTTTCTTTCCTTAGCCCAGAAGCTCCAACATCTGCAAAACAAGCAAAGCTCAGGTCATTTTGTGCATCACAAAACCAAAAAGAAGTGAAAATGTCCAAAAGGAAAGTTTGAAATAAATTCATTTGCAAAACATTATGAAATTGGGTTTGGCAAAAATAAATTTTAAAAGCTCATGTATGAATCATTTCTCCAAATGTTTGAAGTTCATTTGTACTCCAAGAGCAAAGAGAAGCAAGGAAAAATGATTTTGGTGAGTGAGTGTGAAGTTTGGGTGAAAATCACTGTGAGTTACTGGCATAGTGCATTGGGCAGGAGGCACGACGCACTAGGCCTCAGAATCCTTTGTTAATTTTCAAGGGTGTGACACATAGGAAGGGCGTGGCGCATTGGGTTGTATGTGCAGCGCATACAGCCATGTTATAGACATTTTTGGGCACTTCAACCCCAGTCATAAATTTCCATAAACTGAGGGCTACTAAGTCCCTAAAAGTGTTGCTTCACTTCCTAAAGGAACAAGGTCAGCTGATTACATCATCTGCCAGAAGTTCTCCACTAAAAACTGCTCATAAATGGTCAAAACTGGACCATATTGAAAGCTCAGTGCAGAGGGTGCAATGCATATCACCTTCCCGGTGTACAAGGTGTGATGCATATTGAATTTCTCCTTTGTAGGGTGTGATGGTCGGGAATGGACAAATGGTAGGGACAAAATGCGAGGTGGAAGATCATGGAATCTTCCAGAAGCTTCCCCTCTGACACTTGCCTCTCTGTTTT
>APFE031394876.1:248053-298033 GCA_000404065.3 Pinus taeda
TAAAGATCCCAAAAGATGACTCACCTCCCTATAATCATCTATATATGGATCCCTCATCACAGAGATCCAGAGGCTGGAGTTTTGTATCTTATAGAGAAGTGTTGTTGGTTTTCTGGTGTATATTCATAGTGTTGGGTGATCTAAGCTTTGCTTGAGGTGAAGAAGGGCTTTCTAGTTGGAGGACGATGCTGGGTCAGAACATATGGTTGTAATCCTCTTGCTACTTTTCATCTTAATAAAGCTATTCTAGTTTTCCTCCATATTCTTTTGTACTTGTTTATATATGCATTTGTATGGTTAACACACATCTGGTCCTGTGTTATTTATGAATATAGATCTTTGTTATTCGATAGTATTATGTTTCTGTGATTCCACAAGTGCTCTTTGAAGCTAGGTAGACAAAGCAGAAGCAACAAAGCTCTATCACGAAGGAGAGGAAATCAAGCGCAAGACTAAGGTTGGTCTCCTTGGTCCCCCTCTTGTCTATTTTCATAAAGGAAAATGAAAGTAGACTTTACTTGTTTGTTTCTAAGATAGCCACCCATCTTAGTGGGAATAGCAGCATCCGAGTGGACATTATTCTCGGTAACAAAATGTCGACTCCACTGGGGAGCGACAAGATTTCTTGTTAGCCTATCTATCTTTGTTTCTTTTATAAACTTACAGGCGGAGCCTGAAGTCAAGCCAGCTAGCCTTCGAACTGCATTTGTTATACAAATGCAAAGTAGATCAATGCTACTTCAGTCTATCTTCAGGTTCTGCTTATGAATTAAAAAATAGATCTACAAACAATCTAATTGCCCTAAGTGGTGGCTCTAGTAACCTCTTTAGATCACCCCTGTGTTTTACATACACTAAACATTACTTACTCAGCCTAAATCCCTGAACTGAATTGTAAACTATGAGTGAAAACTTGTTTAAAGTCTCGCACTAGTACCATCGCACCTTGCCTTCAAGGCAGACTATATGCATCGCACTTCCCGAGTGCAGTAGGTGCGCTGCATACTGGTTTCACTGTGTAACAGGTGCGATGGTCATGGAAGGTGAACTTTACCTTCAGACTGTGGTTTTCACTGTATTCAGTCCTCTTCAAGAGTTTTTCTGTCTACAGTCAGTAAATCTATGTGAAAACCCCCTTCTCTTGCATTATTCCACCTCCTTAGTGCAAAGAATTGTAAAGTGTTTTTATGTATTGTGCGCCATTTTCAGTTCTCTTTTGCAAAGAAGTAGCATAGTCGAACTGTCATTTCTGAATATGAAAGTGTCGTAGCTGTCATTTTCAGTTTTAGAAGACAATTCGATTGTTCTTGATAGTCAATTATACGGTTACTAATGCATATGATTTGAATTAGTAGTTTTTAAAGTGTCGAAAAGCAATTTTCATTTCGAAATCGCAAAATGTCTCTCTTACCTTCACTTCATTTTGAAAAAGAAAATTGTTGAGTATTGTCGCTTTAAAAGTAATTCGGATTTGCACATAGCTTTCTTATCATCATTCATACATTAAGAAGGATGAAAACAAATACATGCATGAACATTTGCATTTCGACTACTTGGTTTGATTTAGGACAGTGCATTTAGTGTGTGCTCTGTGCTCGTTGCGGAAAGATTCTTAACTTTCTTTCCTTAGTAGCTAGGATTTTCATTGCCAAAAGAAGATAAAACGTTTGTTTATCATCTTAGACTGCATTTTAGGAATTATATACACACCACGTGGTGAACCTGAAAGGAAAATTGTTAAGCAAGATCAACTTAAAATAAATTTAATGAATCTAACAACATTTGGAACTTAACGCACAACATCTAGAGGTCTAGGCTAGAGACGTATTTCGGCGTCGTAAAACCTGGTAACTGTTGTTTTCAGTGTTGGTTGGGTGATTCCTCCACTCTGAGACGGCAAGTGCCAGTACAGACTTGTGCTCCCACATACCGTCGAGTATATATTGGGAGACACCAATAGGCTGCATCCTTTATCCTTAGGAAGCCGTGTCTGCCGCCCTATCGATCACAATGCACTGAACACAACATTCGGGAAGATTGACTGCCGTATCGTAAAAATTATTCTGCAGTTTCGCAATTGGTTTGGTAATCCTCTCTGCCTAGAATCTCCAGAGAGTCCATTTTGCTCCTTTTCAGACTCCTTAAAGGAAAAGGTCCTCTAAGCACTTGTCACTTCAGGCTCAATAAAAATCGAAGGCAACTAGAGTCATCTTTTGTTTTTTCTTGACTCTTTAAAATTGAAGAAACAAGTTGTGTCAAAGCGTCTAAAATTCATTTAATTCGAAAAAAACATTTTTCCCTTTTTATTTTGAGTTGATCAAGTAATCTGCAATCGTGGAAGAAAGTCAATCAAAACCCCGTCGTTCACGAAGACTTACGAGTCAACCATCATTGACTCCGGAAGCGAAACCATTCCGGACAAAGCGAACTCGTTTAACCGAATCAAAGTCCCCTAGGTTGGTTGGAGCGAGCACTCCAACATCCTCAGATACTCCGGTTACTCTGAACATTTCTGGTATCCCTGCCTCTACAGAAGAAATTTCGCAACAACAAAAGGACATTACAACTGATCCTAGTGTGACGGTTAACACTTCTATTCCTGAACCGGCTCCGTCTACAGCCGATTCAGAAGGTGTTACTCCCCAACCGTCTGTTACTGCAGAACTTACATCTTCTTCGGCATCAGAAATATTTCACGGACCTGACAGTCTGCCTCTTCCTCCCGGATTGATTGCCATAGAAGAGATTGTGGAAGATCCTCCATCTAGCACTCCAACACAACTTGGAGCTGGGATCGCCCTGTATCCTTCTTCATCAGAAGATATTCACCCGCCCTTGGAAGTTCCTGAAGAATCGCTGAGGAATCTTTTGGATAGGCTTAATATGTCTGAACAACCATCAACATCAAGGACTGTGTTACCCGATATAGCAACAATAGAAGCTCCTTCTACTATTCCGACAATGTTCCCCAGTGTGCCATCTGTCCCAACCAGCTTTCAATCGCGGGATGTAGTCCATCCAATGGCTATTTCGACAGTATGGACTGTTCCCGTTTGTTCATCCAGAATTATATCTGGAATCCCTTATGTTGAGTCTCAATAAATTGATCCATCACAAGGTCAATTTGGGCAAACTGGTCCCCAAAGGCAATCATTCCTTTGAGTACTGGATTACCGTCATATGGAGATCCATATACCCTTTCATTGCCTTCCTCGGAAGGACAACCATGCATGAGTTCACAACAAAATTTGGGTTATGCTGGAATCACAACTAGCGGTTGGGTGCCAATCCTGTCTCAACAACCAAGAGTTGTATGCTCAATACAACAAAGTTTACCTATGACAAATATCCTCACTACGTCAGCTATTATGGCAGTATCGCAAGTACAAGTGTCACCAGTTGTATGCCAACCTCAAGTTTCACAGTTTGTACTGCAACAATCTCTTGTACCTTCGACACAACCACAATTGCCAACTAGTGGAATAGCACAGGTTCAAGCGAGGAACACCAATCCCCATCTTGGTCAAACAGTCAGTATTGGACAATAGTCCATGGCTTCACAACCATGACTGGTGCAATATGAACAACCACAATTCCAGTAGGCTTACCAAGGATATGAGCAACAAGTCTTTACAAGTAATGAGCAGCGGTATCAACCATATCATAATGGTTATGCCCATCAACCTTAAAGTTACCATCATCAAATGCATTATGCTGGTATGCAAAGACCGACTGCTCAAACAATTTCGTCTTATCCTGGATATGCTCAACGAAGCCTGAATCAACAGTTGCCTTTCGTGGCAGCTTTAGAGTTACCGGATCTGAGTCGAATAACGAAAGATCCAATTGCCTACGCTTCTTGGTGGTCGGCGATTCCGCATAAACTTCTGTCGGATATTCCTAAATTTAATGGGAATCCGGGTGAAGACCCATTGAATCATGTGATGACCTTTCATCTATGGTGTTCATCAAACACTCTCAATGATGATTCGATTCAGCTTCGCCTCTTTTAGCGCACGTTAACTGGTCTAGCAGCAAAGTGGTATATCGAACTGCCTAGAGCTTCATTTGATAACTTCAGTACCCTAGCCACAACCTTTTTAACCCATTTTCAATTACCTATAAAGTACGAAATAGGAACTGAGCTACTTACCAATTTCAAACAAATGACAGCCACTCACATATCCGACCATATTCATGAGTGGCGACGTCGTCGTAGAATGGTAAAAACATATGTTTCTGATCAGCTATTGGCTGAATGGTTTATTAAGTCACTGTTACCTGCTATTACAGAAGATGTGGCAAAGGGAGGAGTCGTCACTGAAGAGCAAGTTATTGCTCGTGCACAATATCTAGACTTGATCTATACTTAGTCTGGCACACTCTATGATAAAATCCTCGATGCTCCTAGACCAGAATTTTTCGTTCCTCCACCTCCTAAATCAAACAAAGACTCTCATTTCAGCGATGGTGTGATAGGTACGACAAGCACTAAAACCGCAAAGGCTAAATCGAAAATGGCCTGCACGGTTTCGAGTCAAAATGAAAATGAGGAACTTCTAGCCTCAGAAGTAAATGTCGTGTCGACATACAAAGGCAAAGAACCCAAGCAGCCAGGAGGCAAGAAGAAAAAACAAGGGAAGAAGAAAAACCAGGAGGACTCATCTCCTAAAAAATCTTCTGCAAACCCTTATGGGAATGGGAAACCAAAAACTCCATGTCATATATGTGACGAGGATCACTGGACCAGAGATTGTCCGTATAAGGAAGAACTTAGAAAATATTTCAAAAGTTCAAAAACCTCGGCTTTATTGACTGATCCGTTTCCAAACCTAGGGACAAATATGGTTGCTAGCGAAAATGCTTTCCCGTCCCAGGTGCTAATGTTATCAATTTCAAAGCAACTGAATGACTCTCTCATATCAACAAGGAGTAAAGATTACGGAATCCACAGATGTTGAACAAGGATAATGATCAACCTAGTAGTTCAACAACAACTTAGATCAAAGTCGTGCCACCCATCATTCCTGAATTAACAATAAAACCGCCAAAGGGAGTAGTACACAAATCGACGTTTAATCCTCGTGCCCGAGCAGCACAACACTATAATATAGTGGAGGATTTAGCCCAATCACCCTCCACGATGTTGACTCTTGAGGTACTACAAAATTGCCCCTCCCAAAAGTAGGCTTTATTATCAGTAATAGGTGGGATTGACTGAATGGATTCCAATATTGTATCTTTTAATCACAAAGGGTACGACCCTCAGTTACCAGCTCAACTAGCTTTCCTCATTCAAGTGAAATCCCTCAACAAACCTGTTCATAGAACAATTATTGATGAGGGGGCATCCACATGTATCATGTCGATGAGTTGTTGGAAAACTCTAGGCTCTCTGTCCTTTTCACGATCATCTACGACATTGAAAGCATTTGATGGATGAACATACACCCCATATGGGATACTAAGTAACTTGCAAGTCGAACTGGGGGGAAACAGTAGAAATCGATGTTGAAGTCATCGAAGGAAACCTCGATTACAACATCCTACTGGGAAGACCTTGGATATATGCCTTGGTAGCCGTTGTGTCGACCTACTTTAGGAAAATTGCATTTCCTTCCCAAGGAGGAATTACAATCATCGACCAGAAAACTTTTCTCCCCAACAATTTGCAAGTTACAGGAAGCATTCTGATGATCCATGGAAGCCCTAGCATGCTTCATAATATCGGAGTAGGCCTACTAAAAGACCCTACGTTAGGGAACTTTTACCCTACCACCTCCTACAAATTTGGCAGAAGTGGCTAATGTAGGAACCTGCAATATGATATCTTCCATTCAAAAGATGTCAGAGAACGATGTTAAAATGGATCATCCGCAAGTTTTGCCTCTAACTCCATTGGAAATATTATAGCAATCAATGTTTTCAGCATGGGAGGCAAACCTACATCAACACTCATCGAGCGTTTGGATAGATAGGTCTAAAGAATATGGCACCCCTTCAGATCCTTGGTCACAAGTACACTCTACAGACAAAGGAATCATTCAATCAATGATGATTGATGGGGCACCATGGGAAGATTACCACCATCATTCCCATCTTCTGAACTAGAAAGAAGATAATTCTGGCAACCTACACCATCTTCCAGTATTTCACTTTCTGACAAATACTGTAAATATAGTGGATTCCAAGAGAAACCTATCCAATATCGAAGAGACTACTGCCATAAATATCTCGACCAAAACAGATGTTGTAGAGAATATTCATGTTGGAAAATCTTGTTCTTCTTTAGAACTGGAAATATATAGCGCTCTCTTTCACGAGTTTAGAGATGTCATTGCTTGGTCATATGATGAAATGCCAGGTATTGAATGGAGCATAGTTGAACACGAAATTAAGATGTATCCAAATGTCAAACCGGTACAACAGCGACTAAGGCAGGTGCACCCCAAGAAAGCCATTTCCATCAAGGCGGAAGTTGAAGAACTCCTCCATGTTGGTTTCATTTACCCTGTTCCTCTGACCGATTGGGTATCGAATATTGTTCTTGTGATGAAAAAACAAGGAATAATTAGAGTGTGCGTCGATTACAGGGATGTAAATCAAGCTTGTCCAAAAGACAACTACCCTACACCCTTTATCGACCAGATAATTGATGAATGCGCTGGATGTGAAATCTTTTCATTTATGGTGGATTTCCAGGTATAATCAATAAATATCTCCAACAGGACTAGTCAAAATACTGCATTATTTGTCCAGGGCACATCACATATCGCAAGCTACCCTCTGGTTTGAAGAACGCAGGGGAAACTTTTCAGAGAGCAATGAACTATGCTTTCCATGACATCAAAAACATCGTTCAACCTTATCTCGATGATCTCCCAGCTCATTCGCGAAAGTGGATCGATCATCCGCACCAATTTGAGAGCGATATTTCTACATTGCCGACACTACAAGATATGACTCAATTAGCACAAACGTGTGTTTTGTGTCAATTCTGGTCGTTTACTTGGATTCGTAGTCTGAAAGGCTAGGATTCATCTCAACTTTTGCAAGGTTCAGGCAATCATCGATTTGCCTCCACCTTCAAACTTGCTTCAGATTTAGAAACTCCAAGGGAAAGCAAATTTCCTCAGGAGGTTCATTCCAAATTATGCCGAACTAGCTAAAGGTTATACTCGTCTATTGAAAAAGGAAGTACCCTTCATTTGGGACCAGGTCACGCAAGCCTCCTTTGATGCTTTAAAGAAAGCTCTAATACAAGCATCATTAATGTATTCTCCTGATTATCAAAAAAAACTTTAACCTGTACCTGGCTGCAGCAGATACGACCATAGAAATGGTTTTAGTTCAAGAAGACAATGGAATTGAACATCCTATATATAATTTAAGCCAAAAATTAAATGATACGGAAATGAAATACTCCTACGTTGAAAAGCTCGCCCTTGCAGCTGTTCAAGCGATACAAAGATTTCGCCACTACGTCCTCTTCAGGAAAACTACCATTTTATCAGATTGCAACCCCGTGACTTATATATTGTCACGACAGTTGCTGGGGGGGAAAATATTCAAAATGGATAGCAATTCTACAAGAGTTTGATTTGGAATTCAAAAAATCCAAATCAAAGAAAGCCCTGGTATTCGCGGAGTTACTATGCGATCTCCCATCGTCGTCCAACAATGCAACATCCAAAGAAGCAATCGTGGATGAAAATTTGTTTATGATATCTTCAAGCGATCTGTGGTACAGAGATATAATCATTTATCTCTAGACACAAACATATAGTTCCAATACCTCACGCTCCGAACAACGACGTATTTGATACCAAGCAAAAGACTACGTGATCGTCGGTGATACTCTTTACCGTCGTGATATCGATACAGTTCTGCGGAGGTGCCTCACCCATGAGGAGGCCGAAAAAGTCTTGAATGACTGTCATTCAGGTGCATGTGGGGTCCGTCAATCTAGTTATGCTACGACGCAAAAACATTAGTGAGCAGGATACTTCTAGCCAACAATGTTCAAAGATTGCATACCCACAGTCAAAAGTTGTCATGCTTGCCAAATTTTCGATAGCAAAACCAGAAGACCACCTGCACTGCTGCAACCAGTAGTAGATGTTGGGCCATTCACCAAATGGGGAACAAATTTCATGACATGTAACCCCACCTCGATGGGGGGGCATGGGTATATAATAGTCGGGGTAGACTATTTTACCAAATGGGCCAAGGCGATGCCTACATTAAACAACACCGGTGAAACGACTGCCCTTTTCTTCTTTAATCACGTAGTCTCCGAATTCGGCGTTCCACAGGCCATAGTCACAGATCATGGATCGCATTTCCGCAATCACATGATGGTTGAATTGGTTACCAAATTAGGATTGTCCCACGACAGCTCTACTCTGTACTATGTGCAAGCTAACGGACAAGTTGAGGCAATCAAAAAAGTCCTAAAGCGTATGCTGCAAAGGATGATCAGAGTCCATGAACGGGATTGGCACCTAATCCTATACTTGGCCTTGTGGGTATACCGTACATCAGTAAGAATTGCAACCGGGTTCACACCTTTTCAATTGGTGTACGGTCTGGAAGCAATCTTACTGGTTCAATGTTAAATCTCGTCCCTCAAACTCACAGTCGACCTTCTCCCTGGAACGTCAGAAGAAGAGGCTCGTTTCTTGGAACTAATCCAATTGGATGAAACCCATCATGATGTAGCTTCAGCTAACAAAGTTCATAAGAAGCGATTCAAAGCACAGTTCGATAAGAATGTCAAACCTCGCATCTTCTCAGAAGGTGACCTGGTCTTACTTTACGACCAGGAATCCGATAAGTTGGGAGCAGGGAAATTCAAATTGTTATGGATGGGTCCCTATGTTTTTAAGCGAGTATTGGCAAAAGGAGCCTAGGAGTTGATGGACTATGCTGGGATTCCACTGGCACAACCTCGCAACAGGTTGTACCTCAAGCGTTACTATGCTTAATTCTGCGTAGTAATCCTCATGCTTTTGTTACATTTTTGTTTTCGGCAAGAGCATTTATTTTGGTCAGGTAATCCTCTTTTTGCATTCATTGCAGATGTCAAATCCACTAGAATCATTCATTGGATATGCCGACGGAGCAATTCGTAGTTCGCGGAACCTGTCTTCTATGGCATGGGCCATTTTCAATCCCAGCGGCGAGTTAGTAAGTTTCAGAGGAGTGTGTATTGGTTGATCGACGAACAATATCGCTGAGTACAATGCATTGATAGAACTCCTCTCTGATGCCATCACACATGGCATATGCTGACTTCTCGTCAAGCTAGACTCATAGCTCGTCATTCTACAACTCACCGTCATCTATTCTATACGAAATCCAGCTATCTATCGCATGTTCCTAAGGGTCAAAATTTTGGAAAGACAGTTTGATTTCATCCAATATCAACATATTTCCAGAAGTTTAAACACATTAACAGACTCATTGTCAAATTATGTGTTAGATAGACATTTGTGACATTTATAAAAAGTAGCATCACATCAATATATGCAGCAGGATCGTGTAACTTAACCAAAATAAAGCTTCAAAAATCAAAAATATATTCATAACTGTTTATAGTTTATACATAATGTTCTATAACCAAGAAAAAATCTGCCAAATGACCCAAAACTCAAAATGCTAGGGGGCATCCTAGTCTAATGATGCTGGTGATAATAAGTCATCGCCTTTGCAATCATGCGTAAAAGCCTAGTCCATTGACTCGGCACTCCAATAGTATGTCGCTGCAACCGCAGAGGCAGCTCGTTGGTCCTCTCATCTGGGATACCAAGGGTAAGACCCTTGATCTAGTCTTGTAGTGCTGAAAGAGTCTCGACCACATCAAGGTCGCGAAGGATGGCCCTCCCCATAGCCTCTCCTGTTGGAGCAGCCTTTGGGTCCCTGCGGCGTACTGCTGGTTGAACTGGTCCAACATCTGCATGAGAACATGAGTTTTGATTAGTCTTGATCATAAGAATATAATAACATTATAAAGAACAATGAACAGAGATATGGTTGGAAGATTTACCCATGGCACCCCACTGCTTGCCAGCCGGCAACACCAAATCCGGGTCACCTCGGAAATCCATACCAGCATATGGGAACCTAGCATAAACCATCTCCTAGAGATCGAAACACTCAAAGAAGGTCTTAGAAAAATACATCTAGGGCTGGCTAGCATGTTGAGACATGAGGTCAACCCATCTCTGCATCCGTGGTTCAGTCGGTGGAGGTAGGCCAAGTGAAATGTACTGCGGCTGCATCACTGGGATTCTCTCCAAGGCGAAAGCGGTCAAAATAGAACCATAACCAAAGTTCTTGGATCTTTCGCTTTTCACCTTGGTTAATTGTTCTTTCATCATAAAGAGTACTGCATCACGCCAATTGAACACCTTCGGTTCAAGGCATTCCAAAGCATACTGCATGTAAGTCCTGTTAGCTATGTGAAGAGCAAAACTACCAGCCAGTCTAGAAAAAGTGAACAGAATGGTCTGCAAGGTCCGGTTAGTGTCATCTCGGATATTGATCTTGCCATCCGTACTCGACTGAGATCCCTCTCTGTAGTGCTGGTGAATGTAATCCCTCACGGACTCACCCCCACGGGCAGAGCCTGATAATGAGAGAGGGGCGCATGCTTTGATAAACCGGTCAAAAAATAGATGTTCACGACTGTCAAGGGGATCGATTTGCCCCTAATCTTGAACACCTGGTTGATAGGATCCCAGGCATTGAGGAAATATTGCAAAAAACTGATTTGTTGCCTCATGCTAGAGATACTGAAAAACTTCAACAAGCCACAGTTCCGCAATGCAGCTACTGTGCCCAGATCTTGTAAGAAACAATGTCCTCTTCTTCATGCTCATGTTCTCGCCATGTAACAACCATTTTGCTACGATGAATCTCCGAAAAAAAACAAGAGAAGAGTCCGGACCTTCATTTGGTAAAAAACAAGCAAAAATCCTTGAGGAAACTATGCAAAAACTTTCCCCCTTGCGCCCATCGCACCCCAGTAAGTGTACTGGGAGCGATGCATACTGACTAGTCAGTGAGAAGACTAGTATGCATCGCACCTTTCAATTAAGGAAGGGTGCGATGGTCCCAGGGCGAGTTCTTCAAACCCCAAAGGCTCAGCAGGACAAGGAAACAAAGCTCAGAATCCAAAATGAATGGCATGCAATTGAAGAGAAAAAGTTTAGCTCCTACCTGGTCCAAACGACGTCAAGAATCATCCACAGAATCTCCCAGAATCTACTGGTGAAAATCAGGAGGGAAAAGCACCTCCAGAGCTCCAATAAACCAAATTTAAACGAAATGGTAAAATGAGAGGTAAAATTCATTTTTAACTTACCATGCACGTAATTCAAGTAAAATACTAGTATTCTTAACAAATGTATCAGGCATATGTTTTCATTTCTAATTGGTTTGATGAAGCAAATGAATAGGTAGTACAATCTTTGAAAGAACAAAATGCTAATGGTGAATCAAAGACTCAATGACCATCATGGCGAGCAATGTTACCGCAGGGTTCAAGCTCGTTAAAAAATAAACCCCCCACGAGCAGTTTTAGCGCATAGTTTAATCTCGTTAAAAAATAAACATAAGTCATGAGTAAATGTTTCCCCCAGCATTTAAGCTCATTAAAAAATGAACCAGTAAATAACCATTGTGAATTCCTTATCGCCAACTTTTGAGCCTTGGTCGTGTTCTCGCTATCACCTCCACTCTGGTTTTAGCCGATCATTCACCCCCATATGATTGTTTACCCCTTCGAGGAACATCTGCGAAGAGTGATTCTATTAGCCATCCTTGTAACACTATCGTGATTGGAAAATTCCAAATCTTACCTGGAATCAGCCGCTATCCGAAACCATCACTCGTTCCTCGAAAACTAGTCTTCTTTAAGCTCTTTTCAACTGACTCGTAAAATATGAAAATATTGTCGAGTGATTGGCCTCTCCAACTCGTTAAAGTTATCGAGAGTGCTATCCCTCCTCTAGATTTTAATCTTTTTGGACCTGAGGGATTATTACACAAAACGATCGAGAGCTTGTCTTGTTCGGCTCCTTAAAACTATCGAAAATTCATCCCTTTTGTATTATTTTATGCTTTTTTGGACTTAAGGGATTGCATGACGAAAAAGAATCATTGGAGTCTCCTTTCTGTTCCTTTCAGACTCTCTAAAATTGAAAGTGACCAAGTTATCTTTGTCGTTAAACTCGTTAAAACCAAATAGTGAAAAACTCATCCACATGGACGAGAACGAGTTTCACTGTCGCTAGGCTCGCTAAAATATAGCGACAGGTTTACCCAAAGGTTGGATTATAGAAAAAGCATATGTTATCCACCTCAAGCTTGACAAAAATAAAGAGGTACTGGTCAGCAATGACTGGGGAAAATTGGGAAGAAAACTTGAAAAAACTTTATTGGTAGCAAGTCGCTCTTGAACATGACACTTTCCTTCCGCATCCATGCCAGGTTGGGTTGTTCCGTTCACTGGTCATCACCATTGGTCCATCACACCATCCATCTTTGGGGTTAACGCTACCAATCCATTGTCAGTGTCGCTGATATGTTCAAGAGAAGTCATTTAGACAATTCACCTTTGTCTCACTCACTGCAACACATTCATGCTCCATTCCTTCATGACCGCCACCCTAAACCCTATATCGTCATATTTGTTTCACCTCCAAAATCATTTTCTTCGTTTCGTGTCGTTGATGTGGCATTCATTAATACCCTCCTGTGACGGGTTGCTTCTTGTCAACATCAGCTCATTATCCAAGAAGTTTAATTAGGAACAACCCTTTCAGTACTTTGAAGCTTGCATGCCTCAATGGCAAGTTTCTCACTTTCGGCGACAGGTTTACATAAATGGCCTTTGACCGAGAGATTTAACATGGTGTTCGATGCCAAGTCCTTTTTCACGCCACGTGAATTGTACTGTAGTACCTTGAGGGTCATTCTCATTATTGGTGATTCCTCTCGCGCCTGTTAACAACTTACATCATTGGCTGGTAATCAGGCGATGTCTTTCCATGTTCGACTCCGGAACATTTTTCACATGGATCGACTTGTACTTCGAGTGAAGATTGAACGAGTTTTGAAGACCCCGGATCTAGTTTCATCCATCCGGGCTGCGATATATTCAGGAATATAAAGAAATCAAGTGTACATCATTGCTGAACAGATGATCATCCAAATCAAAGGATGACGAGTCCATATCATTAGTCTGTCACACAGACGATTGTCTGTCCTATGTACATGAAAATGAATTTATAAAGCTGAGCATGGGAATGCCCACCTCAACTAGATAATGAAAAATGTTGCCAAAATAATGTATTGTATTGTATCTTATTACAGGTCACCTCCTAGCTCGGAAAAACTTCGGATCCTCATAGTAAAGCATTTCACCCGACATCAGAAAGATTAACGACCTCAAGCTTTAGGGGGAAATTATTATAGACATTTTTGGGCACTTCAACCCTGATCATAAATGTCCATAAACTGAGGGCTCCTAAGTCCCTAAAAGTGTTGCTTCACTGCCTAAAAGAACAAGGTCAGCTGATTACATCATCTCCCAAAAGTTCTCCACTGAAAACTGCTCATAAATGGTCAAAACTGGACCATACTGAAAGCTCAGTGCAAAGGGTGCGATGCATATCACCTTCCCAGTGTACAAGGTGCGATGCATACTAAATTTCTCCTCTGTAGGGTGCGATGGTCAGGAATGGACAATGGGAGGGACAAAATGTGAGGTGGAAGATCATGGAATCTTCCATAAGCTTCCCCTCTAATACTTGCCTCTCTATTTTCGACCAGGGATGAGTAAGAGATCATCATTCTCCAAGTGGAAGAAGGAACTATCAGAGAGAGGGCACTAATCAAGATCCCAGAAGATGACTCACCTCCCTATAATCATCTATATATGGATCCCTCATCACAGAGATCCAGAGGCTGGAATTTTTTATCTTATAGAGAAGTGTTGTTGGTTTTATGGTGTATATTCATAGTGTTGGGTGATCTAAGCTTTGCTTGAGGTGATGAAGGGTTTTCTAGCTGGAGGATGATGCTAGGTCAAAACATATGGTTGTAATCCTCTTGCTACTTTTCATCTTAATAAAGCTATTCTATTTTTCCTCCATATTCTTATGTACTTCTTTATATATTCATTTGTATGGTTAACACACATATGGTCCTGTGTTATTTATGAATATAGATCTTTGTTCTTCAATAGTAGTATGTTGCTGTGATTCCACAGGTGCTCTTTGAAGCTGGGCAGACAAAGTAGAAGTGGCAAAGCTCTATTAGGAAGGATAGGAAATCAAGCGCAAGACTAAGGTTGGTCTCCTTGGTCCCCCTCTTGTCTATTTTCATAAAGGAAAATGAAAGTAGACTTTACTTGTTTGTTTCTAAGATAGCCACCCATCTTAGTGGGAATAGCAACATCCAAGTGGACACTATTCCCGATAACAAGCCAGAGAGCCCAAAAACTTCCAAGATCCACTCAAATTGCCCAAAAACGCATGGATCAGTCTTGTGACAAGTAGGTAGAGCCTTCATCATCATTTTTTATCCAAGTTTGGTGTTGTATCATGGTGGTAGATGAATGGTAATTGTTTAACAAAAATCAAACCCGACCATTTGGAATTCCACGAAACTTGCTGCCTAGGGTTTGATTAACTATTTTACTACTAAGTCTATCAATCCTCCATCACTCCCTTCTCCCATTTGTCCCTTGATTTCATTATTCCCTAAGTTCCCCTACCCCATAAATTCACTAATCCTCTATCCCAAGTTTCCTTTCCCAAAATCCCAATTGTAAATCCCCAAACCCTAATCCTATACAAAATTCCCAAAACATCCCATATTTCCCTAACTAAAATCTATACCAACAGTCCTTAATTCCCCATTTCCCTACATTTACCTTCCACTGTCCCTCATTTCACTGTTTTCCCTTGGTGGCAGAGGTCAACACATCACCAAAACCAATTCAAAATAGTTTGACCTATCAACACCTACTTCTCCAAGGCAGTTTATTTACCAGCAACCATGGAATCTGATCCTTCATATGGTTATGAAGAGGAAACCCAAAGTGACTAACCTACACAGGGACATGCACCCAGGAGGCCTCATAGAGGTGAAAAACATATCAGAGAAGAACCAACCACCCTTTTTGAATTGCAGGCCTGCCCTCTTGTCATCTCTTGTTTCCGACATCAGTCATGTTATGAATTTTGTGAGAAGGTTGCTAGCATTCAATTTCATCATGAGTTGGCTCGTTTGTTTGTACTGCATTTACATGGTGATCAAGCCACTCTAGTTGGTGTCACTTTCACATTAACACCAGAATCCATTTCAATAGCAATCGGCATACCTAACATTGGAGAGCCATGAAACAAGAGGCAGAAAATTGACTGGCAGCATTATGAACCGTACATTAAGCCTGGCTTCTTGAGGCAGCTCAAGAGAGTGTTTCCTTTTCGGTACCTCAAAGATGAATATCCTCCTTTAATGAAATTGATCATGAAGTATTTCAGCTGTGAGGGTCGGTTCTCCCGTTTGTATGCTTATCATATCAAGCTGCTGATCCATTTTACCCAGTTATGGATGATGAACATCCCTTACTTCATGTGCCAAAATATTGAAAGGGTGACCACTCTAGTGCAGTACAAGACTCCTCAGTAGCAGTTTAACAATATTTACCATTTTGCTCTCATAAAAATTGTGGTTGTCCATCAGCTTGGCTTACAGGGCATCACTTTGGATGACTTCATCTCTCGTGAGTTTTTCAGAGCTTCTTAGGGACCTTCAGAGACTTTTCACGAGACAGGTGGACCTTCTTATCAGCATGAAGGTCATGAGACACACACTGCTACTGTGCCAGTATTCATCACTTATCAAAAGGGCACTAGGAAGTTTTTCGTGGCAGTAAAGCGAGTGTTATCTCCACCTGGGGTGGAAGGGGCCTCGCTTTCGGAATCAGCACCACAGGTTCAGGACAAAGGCAAGAGGGAAATTTAGGATGAGGAGCCTTCAGGTGAGTAGGAATTTATTCTTATTGAGGATGTTGATACAAATATGGAACCGGAAAGCACAAATGGTAAAGCGATCATCCAAGAGTAGCAGACAGAAATCAAAGCCTTGTCCCTCAACTTGGAGAGGGCTAAGTGGATTATAAAATACTTGGAGCAAAGGAATAAGCAGCTTGAAGATGAGTAAGTGATTATGGAGTTACAAAATATTCGGGAGAATCGCCAAGCTGCCCAAAGGAGGAGGGTGGAGTTCACTTCACTTGAGCAAGAGATCAACGCTGATCGGGAGTCTTGGCTTGAGAGAGTCAACATCCACTTAGAGAGACTGTTGGACAAGGTTGACAAGGACAAGGCATTGTTGAGACACATGGCTTTTCATTACATGGCAAGGAATAAAGTTTGCAAGGCGCGAATAAGGAGTTTAAAGGCAAAATTATGGAAGGCATCAAAGAGGCAAAAGAAGCAAAAGGAGCATGATCGACTTCGGATATTGGTTGAGGCATCCTTGGCTCAACATAGCTCTTGATAAAGAAGGTCCAACCCAAATTTCAAAAAATTTGGAGCAATTGTTTCATTTTGGAATTTTTTTGCACAAAAGACAGAGTTTTCCTCCCTATGTGTCGCACCACATGGCGCTCGATTTTGATAGGGGGCTCCAAATCACAAAAGCTTTGCATTTCTAGATTTGTCATGAAAAGTTATGCTTACCTACCCATGGCTGAGAAATTTGGGCAGGTTTTGAGCCCTCAAAGAGGTCAAAAACACTTAAAAAATGACCTCACTGCCCCTATTTTGATACACAAGAAGCAGGCTTGGGAGATTTGATTTTTGACAAGGCAAATGAAGGCCAGATTGAAAACTTCCACTTGGGTTGGAAAGTAGACAGGCAGGCCTTTCCAACAAGCCTACTTGGAGCGTATTTTGACATCAGGAAGGCCTCCAAAAGTGGGTCCAAACAGGCGTAGTGCATAGAGAATCAAGCGCGGCGCATAGAGGAAAAATTGCCAGTTTGACCAAGTTTTGCTCTGTTTTTCACCCAGCTTTGCCTAGTTTGACTTTTTCACTTTCCTAATGGAAAATTTATGATGTAATTTGATGAACATTGATGTATCATGATGTAAATATGCTATATTTTTACTTGTAGAGGTAGATTCATCAATTTAAAGGTTGTTTGAAATTGGACGAATCAATTTCCTTGTTTCTAGAGGCATGTTGTTATGTTGCCTAGTTTCTAGTTCTTAGTTTAGGATCAGTTGGATCAGCTCCTAAACATGTGAGCTCGACCCCTAGAGGCAAGGATGAGCTATGTTTGTCTATATTATGTTGTTTTTCAGTCATTAGCATGTTTGGACTCTTGAGAAAGCCTTGAGCTTCATTGTACACTCATACTAGTATTTTGGCTAAGGAATTGAGACCAGGATTTGCAATCCTCTTTGGGATCCCTGTGGCATTTGTTTTCATATAGTGCTTTCTTAGGTCTTTGTGAATTTATTCATGTGTTATATGTAGCATTTCTCTTTATTTCTTCTCAGCTAAACAAACAAGAGTGTAAGTAGAATACCTTGAAAAGTGCAGTGCTCTACTTGAAGTTTGTTTTAGTTTTTTAACATTTTCCACTGTTTGGAGAGGATCCATGGTTTCTCTTGCCATCTTCAACTCCTCCTTTATCTGAATCCATCCATTTCACTTGAATTAGAGTGCCAAATTTAGTTTCCTACCTTGCCCCACGAGATCCCTGCAAAATTGTGCCTCATTCCCCACACCCCAAATTCCACCTTCTCATCTTAGCCAACAATTCATCAATTCATTCAAAAACCTATTGCACACATATATCTAGCCTAATATCAGTAATAAAATCAGTCATCTCACGCCTTTAGTGAGCATAATTAGCTGAGATCGACCCGGATAGAGCCGTCTCCTGACTTGGTAGGGCTAGCTACCAGGCTGAGCGTGGTTTGATGTGGACCTAGAATCCTACCTTTTCAGCCTGAGGTAAATCTAGGCCCTAACGTGAGGTACATGCAGTGTGTTCAAGTACTTATTTTGCTATGCATTGTGCTACACAGATCCATGTTTGATGCTTGATGTGGGATATTGTTTCTTACTCGATTTCATGATTCCTCTTTGATGTGATGCAGAATCATTTGTGTGATGTACTTGTTGTCATGATTCATCATGTTGTGTTTTGAGATCCCTTTGTTGTATGTTGATGGGATACTCATGTTTTCGTCATGCATGTTTGCATTGAGATCACTTTTACGCCATGCTGGAGTGATGCTCATCATGAATGAGTTTATGTCATATTGATAGGATTCTTTTTGATTGAGAGTTCATGTATCAGAACATCTCTTGGAGCCACTCTTGCGTGAGGGCATTTTCCTTGTATGATAGTGTTGGAAATAATACTGAGAGGGGGGGTGAATCAATATTATCAAGAAACTTTTTTTCAATTCTTTCGCAGATATGTATACGCTACTTTAGTTAGAGAGACCAACGTATATACGCAACTTTAGCTAAGGAAAACAACGTATAACTTACAGACTTGTAATTTAATTATTCTTCAGATGTTGATTTTAAATCTGTGTGTCAGAACCATATAAACAATAACCAGGAACATGAAAAATAGTATAGATAGTCACACACAAGAACACAAGATATAAGGTGGAAACCCAATGTGGGTGAAAACCACCTACTGCAATTCATCTCTATATTTTTCAATTAGAAACTTCTTTTCACAATGATTCTGTACTGGTGCAGTCCTCTACCAATATGCAGGCTGCAACCTGCAGAGGGCTACAACCCTCTCTTGTTCTCCAGCTTCTCCTAGAAGGAAGCTACAACCCCCTTAGCTCTTGTACTAGCTGAAATACTAGTACGTAGGTGCTGACCTACAGAAGGCTACAACCTTCTCTTTTCTTCCAGGGACCACGTTTCATAATTTTTCAAACTGGATCCATGAATCATCAGACAAACATCAAGTATATGTGCATCAACCGATCTCCTTTCCACAAACAACTACTAAATCAACCAATAACCTCTCAGAATGCTAAAATCAGAAAACAATACCAGTAACTAGACACCAATTCTTAACCCGGAACACTGTAGTAATAAACAGAAGCAGCTAAAATAACGTATGCTACTTCACAGTATAGAAACCTGCGTACATACACAGCTGTATCCAGACAAACCTGCATATACACTGTCTTATTTCGCTGAACCTGCGTGTATACGCGCCTCTGATGTGCTGAACCTGTGTACAGATCTATACAGGGCAATTTTCTCTTTTCAAGTATTCAGACATCAAATATACCCAGTTTATCAGATTTAGATATCTAATCATGCACCAAATACAACAGATCAAAACCATATAATAATACTACTATTTAAGCTTTAAGGTCTTGATTTATCAATAGAACTTATCCATCTTTTAGCACTCAGGTTCCTTCTTGGATCAGATTTAGCAATGCACCATCAACCAATCACAGTGTTCCAGACCTTGCTCCTCTTCAAATATTCAATCATTGAACCAATGCTTTTGCCAAATGATATCCTTTTCTTTTTATAGTCTTAGGCCTTTCTTAACCATGGTCTAAAACCATTGAAAACCAATAATAGGGACCCAATACAAGGTTCAATACTTTGTATGCAATACCAAGGACCAAAACCATAGGTTCAAATATGTAGGACTAATTACCATGGACCAAACATAAACTTTCCCACATGTACGCGCTTTTCTCTGCATGAAAGTGCGTGTATACGTATACGTGCCTTTTGATCGTTGATCCCGCGTATATACGCGACTTTGATAAGATGAACCTGCGTATACCTTATTTTCTTTCATTTTGAGAGCCCAAACTGTGATCTGCCCTTTGAGTGAGTTGCCATCAAGGACAACACTTGTGCCATAGTGCCAAACCTATGCCATAATGCCAAAAATATCCCCCTTTGAACTTGATGGCAACCCCATGTCACTCAAAGTCATTCTCCCCCTTTGACATCAAGGGCAAAGGATTATGCTCCCACTGAGTTTATGCTGAATTTTCTGCTCTGTTGTGCTGTCCAAGCTCCCCCTGAGTGTAGGCAAGATCTGCAAGAAGACGTTCTGCAAGAGAAACATGACTTTATACACTATAAATGACCTTCCTACCACCAAAGACTCATACATCCATCTCCCAACCTAGTGGGAATTGACCAAAAATTTACACATGATAAAGACAAAAACATTACTCCATTCATCCCAGGCATAGTGGGGAAACCAAGATAGACCGTTACATGACCTTGATAAGAAAAGAAAAGAAATACATGACGTAGAGAGCAAGTATCTATCAATCATCATTCAGACCAGCAATTATGTTCTACAAAAACTATCTTTAGCAGCATCTGTCAATCATCATTCAGACCAGCAACCATGTTCTCCCTTTGCACTTGTTCCACCTGAAATCAAAACAACTATGAAATTGAACCAATATCTTCTAAGATAATGCCAACAATGCATTATTAGAAGAACATATGCTCCCCCTGAACCTGTGCTAGATGATCTCTGTTAGATCCATTACAAACTCTTTTCATCCTAAGTCTGGCCCCACTGCTTTTCTTCAAACCAGAATATACGCGACTGTACCCACAGAAACCTGCGTATGTACACAGATTAACCACTTGAAACTCGCATATAACCATTAATCTCTTAAAATAGACAAGATTCAATAGCAAGATGATGCATAAAATACCCCCAGCTTCTGTCTGAGGTATTCAAATATCTCCCTAGGCAGTGTTTTGGTGAGTATATCAGCAACTTGTTCCTTAGATGGAACATACTCCAACTTGACCTTTTGTTCAAGCTCTTGTTCCCGAAGAAAATGATACTTGATAGGTATGTGCTTAGTCTTTGAATGCATGACAGGATTCTTTGAAATACTGATTGCACTTGTATTATCACAGAAAATGGAAATAGGTGGAGTACAAGTGATTTAAAGGTCTTGCAATGTTTGCATCATCCAAAGGAGTTGTGTGCAGCAAGATGCACAGCTACATATTTTGCTTCAGCTATACATAATGCAATGGAACTTTGTTTCTTGTTGAACCAAGATATTAATCCTGCCCAATCTGCATCTATATAAGCATGAAGTGTGAGATCTGTATCTTTAGGATACCATAAACCATAGTTTTGAGTCCCTTGAAGATACTTGAAAATTCTCTTAACGGCCTGAAGATGAGTTTCCTTTGGATTTGCCTGAAACCTTCCAACTATCCATACTGCATGCATAATGTCTAGTCGGGTACCCGTTAGATAGAGCAGACTACCGACCATGGATCTATAGGTTGGTTGATGTACAACTGCTGATTCATCATTTGTGTTGAGGTTGCATCCTGTTACCATAGGGGTACATACTGGTTTCGAATCCTCCATCCCATATTTCTTCAAGATCTGCTTGAGATACATGGTTTGTGATAGAAAAATACCGTCTTTGTTTTGTTGAACTTGTAA
The DNA here is from genome assembly GCA_000404065.3 of Pinus taeda. Taxonomy (NCBI): domain Eukaryota; kingdom Viridiplantae; phylum Streptophyta; class Pinopsida; order Pinales; family Pinaceae; genus Pinus; species Pinus taeda. The sequence goes on from APFE031394876.1 coordinate 269,591, forward strand.
ACCAAGAAAATATGTGAGCTCACCAATTAGAGACATTTCAAATTCTTTTTGCATTACCAAGGCAAAGTTTTGACTCATGTATTCCTCATTGCTATCGAAAATGATATCATTAACATACACAACAAGTATTAGCAATTTATCCTTGTCAATTTTTATATATAGATTGCTATCTGTTGATCCTTTTGAAAAACCTTGTTGATGAAGGTACTTATCCAACCGATAATACCAAGCTCTTGGAGCCTGTTTAAGACCATAGAAAGCCTTTTTGAGTATACATACAAGTTTTGGATCATTTCCGAGGATAAACCCATCTGGTTGCTCAATATATACTTCATCCAAGTCTCCATTCAAAAAGGCAGATTTCACGTCCATCTGAAATACTTTGAACTTCTGAAAGCTAGAGAGAGAAAGGAACATACTTATAGCCTCAAGTCTAGCAAGTGATGCAAACGTTTCTTCAAAGTCTACCCCTTCTTGTTGTGCATATCCTTTACAAACAAGTCTTGCCTTGTTTCTAACCACATCTCCATTTTCATTCAGCGTATTTTTGAAAATCCATTTTGTCCCTATGACATGCTTATCTTTTGGTCTAGGAACCAATTCCCAAGTGTTATTCTTTTCAATCTATTCAAGTTCTTCCTCCATGGCCTTGACCTAGCATTCATCTTTGCATGCCTCTTTTACATTTTGTGGTTCGGTGGAGGAGAGCAATGAGAGATAGCTTGAAGCTTCTAAAATGGTTCTTCTTGTTTATACACCTACCTCTTTCTGTCCCAGAATTTGAGTTTCTAGATGATTCTTCTGAACATATCTGGATGGAGTCTTTTCTTCTATCCTTATATGTTCTTCTGGTGCCTCATGGGTTTCTTCTTCGTCATGGATCTGATTTGATGTTGAAGGATAGTCCTCATCATCTTCGAGATTTTTAGATTTCACTTTCCTAGGAGTGTTTCCTTCTTCATCAACCACTACATCAATAATTTCAACAATTTTACCAAGTCTTTTATTGTAGCACTTATATTCTTTGTTGTGGGGAGAGTAGCCAAGTAGAATGCCTTCATCTGCTCTAGGTTCAAACTTGCCAAGATTTTCATCAGTCCTTTTAATGTAGCATTTGCTTCCAAAAATTTTGAAGTATTTTACTGTGGGAGTCTTACCACACCAAAGTTCATGAGGAGTCTGAGTGTTGTTTACTCGGACATTTGTCTTGTTGAGAATAGTAACAGCGGCAAATGCAGCTTCACCCCAGAAGGTTGCGGGAGTTCCAAACTCATCAAGCATAGCATGAGCCATCTGTTGAACCATCGCGTTCATCCTTTCCACTACTCCATTTTGTTGAGGAGTCCTTGCAGCAGATAATTCCCTTCTTATTCCATGTTCTTCACAAAAATAAAAAAATTCATCTGAGGTAAATTCCCCTCTTGGATCAAATCTGAGACATTTGATTTTGCAATCTGATTCATTTTCAACCAAAGCTTTGAATGACTTGAAATTTTCGAAAGCTTCATCTTTATACTTCATGAGTCCTATCCAACACATCCTTGAAAAGTCATCAATGAACAATATGAAGTACTCTTCTCCTCGAGGTGACCTCTTCCTAGTTGGACCACATATATCGGTGTGGACAAGTTCAAATGGCCTGCCAGCTAATCCTTCCTTCTCAGGGAAATTAGTTCTGGTTTTATTACCAAATTGACATGATTTGCATATTGTATTGTCTGGAATTTTGATGTCAGGAAGATCACGAACCACCTGATATTTGCATGCTTTCCTTATCTGAGAGAAGCTTAGATGCCCCAATCTTTTGTGCCATAACCAGTGTTCATCATTCTTACTTAGATAACATTGTCGTTGTTCTTTTTGAATATGTATAAATTATTTGGAGTTCTTATACCTTTGATCATTGTTTTCCCTGTATCAAGCTCACAAAAAAAACATCCATTTGATCGAAATATTACCTCAATTCCTTGATCACACATTTGACTGACACTCAATAGATTATGCTTTAATCCATCAACATACATAACATTTCCAGTTTTGACCTTCTCTTTCAAACGAACAGAACCTTTACCTTTTATGAATGCTAGGGTGTCATTTCCAAATAAGACCTTCTTTTTTTTTTAAGGCACTATATGACTGAAGTTTTTCTTTATCACCTGTCATATGTTTTGAGCATCCACTATCAATGTACCATTGATTATCCTATCCTTCCGCATATAAGGCTATCCCACATCTTTCTGGTTGTGGTTCTTTCTTTCTCCATGTTTTGGGAGTTAATGAAGCTTGCTCATTCTGAGTTGTTTGGTGAAACCTACTCCTGCATTCAGAATCTTAATGACCGAAGTTGTTACAAATAGAACATTCTATTTCATTTTCAAGAGCAAAAAAGTTATTTTAGGTTCTTTTCATGATGCCAGTCATATTCCTTTATTTTTGAGCTTCCCTAGTCATGATGGTCTTGTAGGCAACACATTGAGAAGCTTTGTGGCCAAAGTTATGACAAGAGAAACATTGGCCATTGAAGAAATTCCTGCGATTATCAAATCTACCAACCAAATGATTGTAGTTTCTATCCATTCTTGAGGCAAATTGAGAATGATTTATATGTGGTTGGTTGAAGCTTCCATTAATCCTTGAAGTAGATTGCCCCTAATTTACTTGATAATTTCTGATCATTCTTGAAGTAGATGGTCCTTGATTTACCTGATGATTTGTATTATGCTTTTGCTGTCGATTGTCAACCTGTTCACTTCTCCTAGCTGCATCAAGATAAATTTTGGAGGTGGATGGCTTCTGAGCTTGCTTCTGTGCTTGATATGCTTCTTCAGAATATATGAGACCTATCTTGATTAAAGGAGAACAGTGCACTTTGATAATCTCATCTAAAGTGTCAGATCCTTTAGCAAATCTAAGATTAAGGGCTTTTGTTTTCTCAATTTCTTTTCTAAGTCCCGCAATTTCACATTCTAACTCTTCATTGTGTTTATCTCTTTCAGCAAGTTGGAATGTCAGAGTATCTATAATCAAATTATTTTCCTCTAAACAAATTTTAAGTTTAGAAATTTCTTCATAAAGACCTTCTTCATCTATAGCATCCAAGAAATCATCATCTTCAAAGGCCATCAAAAGTCTATCATCATTACCTTATTTATCTTCATCACTATTTGAAAGTCCATCAATATCTTCATGAGTATAATAGCTCTTCTTACTTACATTCTGTTTTCTATTCCATCTAAATGGTTCCTTACCTTTTTCAAGTTTATCTTTATGAGGACACTTGGCAGCATAATGACCGACTCTTCCACAATCAAAGCATTTGAAAGGAAACTTACTTCTGAATCTTCCAGTTCCCCTTTGAAGGTTCTTGACAAAATTTGATTCTTGCTCTTCTTCTGACATATGTTCTGACTCATAGTAATCTCCTTTTCCTAAAGCTTTGAATGCAGCTTCTCTCCTGTCCGATGGTCCTCCTTTTCTCATTTCGTAAGCAGTTAGGATTCCGTGCAGCTGTGACATGGTAAGGCTCTGTAGATTCTGCTTTTCTTCTATGGTAGAAACTTTTGAATCAAACTTAGGAGACAAAGATCTTAGAACCTTTTCAACCAAAACAACTTCTTTTATTTCTTCACCCAAGTTTTTCATACAATTTACGATCTCATCTATACGTAGGAAATAGCTAGCCACACTTTCATCATTATGCATTCTGAGACTTTCATATTGAATTCTAAGAGTTTGTAATTTTGCTTGTTTTACCTATTCATCTCCTTCAAAGCTCAGAATGATCTTGTCCCATATTTCTTTTGCGCTTTTGATCTACATAACTTTGACGAATTCTGATTGAGATAGACTTCCTAATAGAGAATTGACAGCTTTTGCATTTCTTTCATACTGCTTCTTACCAACTGCATCTGTAAGAGTTTTTGATGGAAATGTGTATCCTGTTTCCACAATATCCCAAACTTTTGTACCAAGAGATTGAAGATAGGCAGTGATTCTTACCTTCCAATAGACGAAGTTGCTTCCATCAAAAATTGGTGGTCTGATAGATGCTTCTCTTTTGTAGTTGCTCATGATGATAGATCTTCCTTCAAGCGATCAAGTTTCTTCTAAAGGACCTGCACTGATACCAATTGTTGGAAATAATACTGAGAGGGGGGGTGAATCAGTATTATCAAGACAATTCTTTTCAATTCTTTCACAGATATGTATACGCTACTTTAGTTAGAGAGACCAGTGTATATACACAACTTTAGTTAAAGAAAACAACGTATAACTTACAGACTTGTAATTTAATTATTCTTCATATGTTGATTTTAAATCTCTGTGTCAGAACCATATAAACAATAACCATGAACATGAAAAATAGTGCAGACAATCACACACAAGAACACAAGATATAAGGTGGAAACACAATGTGGGTGAAAACCACCTACTGCAATTCGTCTCTATCTTTTTCAATTAGAAACTTCTTTTTACAATGATTCTGTACTGGTGCATTCCTCTACTAGTACGCAGGCTGCAACCTGCAGAGGGCTACAACCCTCTCTCATTCTCCAGCTTCTCCTGGAAGGGAGCTACAACCCCCTTAGCTCTTGTACTAGCTGAAATACTAGTACGTAGGTGATGACCTACAGAAGGTTACAACCTTCTCTTTTCTTCCAGGGACCACATTTCATAAATTTTCAGACTGGATCCATGAATCATCAGACAAACATCAAGTATATGTGCATCAACCAATCTCCTTTCCACAAACAACTACTGAATCAACCAATAACCTCTCAGAATGCTGAAATCAGAAAACAGTACCAGTAACCAGACACCAATTCTCAGCCTAGAACACTGTAGCTAAAAACAGAAGCAGCTAAAATAACGTACGCTACTTCACAGTATAGAAACCTGTGTACATACACAGTTGTATCCAAACCAACCTACGTATACGCTGTCTTATTTCGCTGAACCTGCATGTATACGCGCCTCTGATGTGCGGAACTTGCGTACAGATCTATACAGGGAAATTTTCTCTTTTCAAGTATTCAAACATCAAATATACCCAGTTTATCAAATTTAGAGATCTAATCATGCGCCAAATACAACAGATCAAAACCATATAATAAAACTACTATTTAATCCTTAAGGTCTTGATTTATCAATAGAACTTATCCATCTTTTAGCGCTCAGGTTCCTTATTGGATCAGATTCAGCAATGCACCATCAACCAATCACAGTGTTCCAGACCTTGCTCCTCTTCAGATATTCAATCATTGAACCAATGCTTTTTCCAAATGATCTCCTTCCCTTTTTATAGTCTTAGGCCTTTCTTAACCATGGTCCAAAACTATTGAAACCAATACTAGGGACCCAATAAAAGGTTCAATACTTTGTATGCAATACCAAGGACCAAAACCATAGGTTCAAATATGTCAGACCAAATACCATGGACCAAACATAAACTTTCCCACATGTACACACTTTTCTCTTTATGAAAGTGCGTGTATACGTATACGTGCCTTTTGATCGGTGATCCCACATATATACGCGACTTTGATAAGATGAACCTGTGTATACCTTATTTTCTTTCATTCTGAGAGCTTGAACTGTGATCTCCCCTTTGAGTGAGTTGCCATCAAGGACAACACTTGTGCCATAGTGCCAAACTTGTGCCATAATGCCAACAGATAGCGACATCACCTCTTATGTACATCATCACTATTGATAGCACTTAATGCAGTGGCCTACACCATCTTGACACTAGGGCTCGGAGATGTAGTCCCTCCTGGATGAACTCCGTTATCAACGACTAATGTTTTCATGTGTTGATGGTTGACATGTTCCTCTTCTTTACAACATGCAGATGTATTCATTTATGTTCTTTTAAAAATGCAATTTAACACATCACGAAAGTAAAAGGTCTTGAAAGGGTCCTTTGTCACACCCAGACCTGGATCAAGTGGTATCATAAAGGTCTTTGCATGGATGTGAATTGCAAGCATGAACAATGGTACATGTAGCGACAGAGGATGAAAAAGTGATGTACGAGACCATGCTCAAAATTTCAAAAAGGGTGGAAATAATATATGAAACTCTACAAAAAGAGATAGAGGAAAAGGAGCGATTGTAGCTTCAGTTGCAAGCCACAGAAGAAGCCCTAGAAGAACTAAAGCACAACAAACAAAATCTTCAAACAGAGAATGTTGAATTGAAGATGTTTCTACATGAAGAGAAAGAGGAGAAACATAGTTTTATACGACAGCTGCACGCTAAGGACGAGGCCTTGGAAAAGCTGCAGTGTGATCTGTGTGAGGTAAAATATAATTCTCTAAACTCACGTATGTGTCGTGATGATGATTTCACTACTTTTGAAAATCATACCACAACAATTGGCTCCAAACTATTGAAGAGAATGGGGTATGAAGGAAAAGGCTTGGGCATCAATGGCCAAGGCATTTTCAACCCCATCAAGGTAGAGGAATTACCCTATTGAATAGGACTTGGCTATGTTAAGGAAGAAGTTGGGGAATAAGCCGAGACAACTAGTGAACCACCAACAACAGATGATAAGAAGCCCTCATCAGCTCTTTCCAAATCGACAGAGGAGGTAAAAGATGTTGATTTCCTTTTGGTTTCTTATTCACATAGTATGATTTCTATTGGATATTTGGAGATCCCAATTACAGGGACAAACATGAGGCTCCTTACCAAGATGAAGCACGAGAAGGAAGAAGAACTTGGTGTTAATAACCAAGGCATAAATCAACCATTCGAGGCTATGCAGAGACCTCAATTTGCAAGATTAAGATACACATCCCCATCATCCCATGGTAGTTTCCATTGCAAGGAAAGAGCTGAGGCAAGCTCTCATCGTCATACTTACACCAGGGATGGCAAGGAAAGGTATAACCACCTTCGACATCCAAATGCTCATTTCGATTATAATCATGTCGTTACTGATGAACGTAAAACATGGCATCGAAAGACATGTACCTTTTGTGGATTACATAACCATACATTTTATAATTGTTGGAAAAGAATAGTAGCACGAACAAAAAAGAGGCATGAAAGACTCTCTCAACAACAAGTAAAGAAATAGGTTAAGAAAATATGGAGGAAGAAGATGTATTTCAATCATTGCGATAGAGATGGCCATCAAAGAGCCACTTGTTGGAGGCTCCATCCAAAGCAACACCTTAAAGACAAAGTGTCAGTGCATGAACCAGGTGAAACAATTGTTCGACAAGAAAAAACACCAGAAGGAGGCAACCCATTCACCTTGATAAGTAAAAAATGGTTTCAGGATATGTTAGTGTTTCATGGTTGTGCTTTTGTAAATCATTTGTTGCATTTTAAAATGTAAAAGTGATGATGTGCTTTCCATCACTTGTTCAACAACAATGATGTCTGATCTTATTTTGTGTTGCATGATAAACTGTGAAAGTGATGTCGTGTTTCCATCACTTGTCAAAGTAAAAATAGTGTTTGGCCTTATGTTTGTAAATCATGTGTTGCAGTGATGATGTGTTTTCCATCACTTGTTGAAGCAACAATGATATGATGGCCTTGTGTTCGTTGCTAGGGTAGTGTCCATCTTGATGTAAACTTGGCCGCCGAGCATGTGTTATAAACTCGTGGAAAGTGTGGGATGCTTGGGTCATTAGTTGGTCATGAAATTCAAGCATGTAATTTTCAAAACAATGTACTATAGGTTTCAGAGGTTGCAGGTGTTGGCTCATCGCTTAAGGCATGGAAGAATAAAGGTGAGGGAGATGGAAGCGAGGCCTTTCAGGACGATTGTGGTGCAGACAAGGTACATAGAAGTTGTAGATTATTTTTCATGCTTTTGGAGGACCAAAAGATCCTTAGTGGGGAGGATTGATTCAGTTGGTTCCAAAGACACACATAGGACAAAGAGGGCTTATGAATTCTCAAAAATCAAAGTGTTTGGATTATGCTTGAACTAGGTTCATGTTAAAGATCTTGTCGTCGTGATCGCAGTGGTGCGAATGGTTTGGCATCCCGAGTCCGGATGAGGAAGAACAAGCCAGTCAAAGTTGGGCTGTGGGCCAGGTTTAAGTGTCCTACAATTTGACTAACCCCAAGTCATGAAACCTAGCTCCTGAAAATGGTCAAAATTGTGGCTTCGTTAAAATGCCCAGTATCGCTTATTTTTGAAAAATTAAAAAATGACTATTTATTTTTAAAAATCAAAAAAATATATAAGTTGGTGGTGGGCCATGACCCTCGCCACTGTCGTCGAACCCCAAATCTATTCCACTTATAAAAAAAAATTGGGGCCGATAGGCCGTGACCCTAGTTGGCCCCCCCAACTATTACATAACAAAAATTAAATGATGGGTTGGCAACCATGACCCCGCCAAACCCTCCTCCACTATACACATTAAAACATATTGTTATGGGGTGGGCAGGCCACCTCTGGTGGACCTGACCCACACCCCCAAAAAGCTCAAATGATGCCAGAATTCGGTAAGGGTGTCGACAAGAGTCGAACCCACCCGACCCACATGGACGGTCCCTAAGCGAGTGGTCCCATTAATGCAGAACGATACCAACGTACCACCATATTACAACGGCCCTCCACGGAACCCGTAGTACCAATCAATAAACCATACAATGCGCCAATAAAATAATTAATGTGCCTTATGCAAGAGGCATGGGGCGGGCTTCCCAATGCAGACCTAACCCTGAAAATTGTTTTAGTTCAAAACAATAATGTAATAAAAATAGGGAGGGGTGGGATTTGATCCCCCAACCCCTCCTCAACCATTTTCCTTATTTACCATGCCAAACCTCTTGATTTGGTTAATCTACCTGGGAAATAATATAAAACTTAATTTTTTATTGCACCAACAAGCATGGAGGAACCAGAAGTGGGAACGGAAAATGAGGCATACTATTTTTTTATTAATTTTTAATGTAGGTGGAACCATGACTGAGAAAGATTTTCAGGAAGGTGAAATTTTTGCATTGTCCAAATTTGACAAAATTTATGTCGATCTTACACCTCTTAGTGACATGAACTCGATGGCATAGTGAGTTTCCTGATTTGAGTAGCTGATTTGAAGAGGACTTGGAGGAGGGAATCTTTGAGGAATCTAGGGGGAATCTAAAACATTCCTTGAGCCCCAGATTTTCAGTTTCTCAGAATTCATAATTTTTATAGTCGATTTTGCACTATTCGAAGCCACAAACCTTATGGTGTGTTCATATTTTTCATTTTCCCATTTCATTTTTCGGCCACTTTTCTAAGTGGAATGTAGGTGTCAGCATTCATGTGCGAGCAGTCATTTCCATGCAATTCGATGTTGTGAGATCGATGGTTTGAACAACTTTAGCAGTTTGACATCCGCTTCTTCAGATGGCCCCTGGATGTGAGGTATATGCAGTGTGTTCAAGTACTTATTTTTCTATGTATTGTGCTGCACAGATCCCTGTTTGATGCTTGATGTGGGATCTTGTTTCTTACTCGATTTCATGATTCCTGTTTGATGTGATGCGAAATCATCTGTGTGATGTACTTGTTGTCATGATTCGTCATGTTGTGTTTTGAGATCCCTTTGTTGTATGTTGATGGGATACTCATGTTGTCATCATGCATGTTTCCATTGAGATCCCTTTTATGCAATGTTGGTGGGATGCTCATCATGCATGAGTTTATGTCATACAGATAGGAGTCTTTTTGACTGAGAGTTCCTGTAGCGAAACATCTCTTGGAGCCACTCCTGCGTGAAGGCATTTTCCTTGTATGATAGTGACATCACCTCTTATGTACATCATCACTATCAAAAACACTTAATGTAGCAACCTACACCATCTTGACACTGGGGCCCAGAGACATAGTCCCTCCTGGACGAACTTCGTTATCAACGACTTATGTTTTCATGTGTTGATGATTGACATGTTCCTCTTCTTTAAAACATGTAGATGTATTCATTTATGTTCTTTTAAAAATGCAATTTAACACATCACAAAAGTGAAAGGTCTTGAAAGGGTCCTTTGTCACACCTGGACTTGGATCAGCAAGGGGAAGGAGCATCCTAACCCTATGTGGACCCAGTGGAGGAATGTTGACCGAGGTGGGAGAAATGATGAATAGGGTAATAATTAATGGAAAAGGGTAATATAAGAAGATAAGGGAGTGGGACCACACAACAAAAATCAGGGTTTCCCATCAAATACCATCTCTAGAGCCAAATGGTCATAAAAGAGATCCAATGAGACTAGAATCCATGGTTAATACCCAAAGGGGCCTAGGGGGCAAGAGCATAGAACTAGCCCATTGTTTCCGTCAAATCCCGCCATTAATCCATGCCCAGAAGTGTCCATGATAAGAAAACTACATTACTCAATTTCCAAATGACAAGGCATACCTTTAGGTTTGAGAGGCCCACCTTCAAATGTATGATCATGGCAGATTGGGGAGGGACCGCATGGCTAGCGCGAGTGGCAGAGAAATGGCACAATGAGCTAGGTGGTGGTTGTAAGGGGTTGTTGGCTGCCGACTGAGGACCATCTTGGAGAAAAACATTCTCATAAGGATATTACCCACAAAATGGTCGGTAACAAGGTCAACAACAAAAATTCGACACAACAAGACAAATTCGTCTTAGCAAAATAATCTTGGCCCAATAGAATAATTTTGATAGTGCAAGAGAAATTCAGCACAACAAGATAAATTCGACCCAACAAAAAAAATTTGGCCCAACAAGGTGAATTCAACTTAGAAAAATAAATTCAACCCAGCAAAATAATTTCGGCCCAATAAAATAAAATCAATCTCAACCTTTTGGAGAATGATTTGATTTCATACAATTTCAACACTCGCAAACAATATTATTTCTCTGGCAAATAGGTTCCTTCTTTGGCACTTGGAGAAAAATAACCCGCAACAATTATTATCTAGAAAATAGATTAATAATTTTAACCCACTAACTTGGCTCCTTTAATCTTCAAGAACAATATGACAATATGAAAACTTTTATTTTTACCAACAATTGGCGAAAAGCATGCTCTGATACCACTAAATATCCCTTTTGAAATATTTTTCTAAAAACACCCAGAAAATTTTCCACAAAAATATCCCATAAATATTGATGGAAAATCCACATAAAATTATTATTAAGCATCCCAGTGCATTTTCAATTAAATATTGTAACTCAAAATTACACATGAGAATAGTAGAAATCTCAACTTTATATATATATATATATATATACATATATATAATATATATAGTAATATATAATATATATATAATATATATATAAGATTACATGGACATAGTCGAGCTAGGGACCTCCAAATAGATACCGCAATACTAATGCTCGCCTCCCACAATAAACTACAACTGAAACTGATGCCCAAATTGAAAATAGGAATGATCCTCACTAAAATTTTCAAACATGTTGTAGATCATATCTGCAATAATATCGATGAAGCTTCGTGACATTTCTAGGTGAAATCTCCTCAATGGTGGATTGGGTTTTCCCCTGACTCATAATACAAAACCCAAGTGTTATCATCTTGGGGCTTGCTGAAAGCTGAGAGTCTCATTCTGAAACATCTCCAATAAGAAAATTACTTAACTCCATGATATCCCAAATGATTTTCTTCCCTCCTTTTAAATATCTAATGGATCCCTCTCCAAACTTCTATAAACACTACACTTTATTATTTTATTTCCATTTTAGAAGATTCTCCCATTTACTTTATTTAAGTGACTTTTAATTTATTTTATTTAAGTCACTTTTGCCTTTTCACCAATTAAGCACTTTTCCCCTTCTTTTATTTCATTAAGTGACTAATTAAAGTAAATTTTAATCCTATGAAATGATTAATTGGCCACCATGCTTCCTTCAGTCACTGGAAGTCACTTTTCGCCATGATCTAGGGGATCAAAGATATGTTCAAAGATCAAAGTGATCAAAATAACTTGAAATTAGTGCCAAATCAAAGTTCTTCTTTTTTTCATTCCAACGATGCTTGAATCGCCTCAATCTGACATCTTATGTGAAAGTTATCGTGTTCTGAATTTTTTGGGAAAAAACTAAAAAGTCAACTTACCAGGTTGATTGGTCAGGTCATACAGTGAAGTGGAATTTACATCAACATGTTGACTAGGTAATACAGATGGCAGTGGATTAATCTGGGATCGAAAAGTGGCATGATTTGATTGGTTTTTGTGTTAGTGGTTGAGCTAACCATAGGCCACCACATGACCCAATGGGAGGCCACCATGTGCCCAACTAATTGTTCGACAAAACACAAAAATTTTGGCAAAACCTACGTCATACCCCACTCCAAATTGTTGCCTATCGAATATTCCAAAGGAGGAAAACATTGCCAATCTTTCCAGTTTGGTGAATTTGCAAGACATATAACAATTAACTGGAGAAGGAGGCCTAACTTGACCATTTTTCACCCTTTTTAAGCCCAATAAGAGCCTACACAGGGGTTTTTGGGTGTTTTGGACACAATGACAGTATTAGTTTTGTGATTTGAGCATTGTATGTTGATGTAATTGACAGTTTGAGAATATACTTTAAAGGGCGAATATTGGAAGCTAGAGCCGAAGAAATAGCCCAGGAGCGGTGAGCTTTGTCATTAAATTGTTGTTTTTTGATGTTGTGTGTTGTCTATTTTTATCTGTTTTAAATCTGTAAAACTTAACTAAATTTACTAAGTTTATGTGTTTTTTCAATTTCAATCCATTTCCCACATGACATAAAATAACTTCCAATTTTTTTTTGGAAACCTTCAATTTTTAATTATAGACTCACTTGGTATTAGAGCACGGTTGTTTTGAAGGCTTGACTATTTTTTCAAATGTTTTCTTGAATGATTACAAGGTCTAAATTTAAAATAGGAGAATTAGTGCTTGAAGAACCAACCCCTCTAATTGGTACAAGGAGGTCACAAACTCCAAAAAATCCACCATCCATGGCACATGAAGAAGGACAGTAGTTGTTGTTTGAGGAAGAGAAAGATTTTAGAAAGGATTTCTATGACATGTTAGAGATGGTGAAAGTGTTGTACAATGAAAGGGAAACAAGGTTGCAAGGAGGGAGTTCAAATCATCCAAAAGGTAATGGTGGTGATGGGAGAGAGCCTCCATCTCCATTACCTCCTTCACCTCCATCTTCTCCTCCATCATCACCTCCTTCTTCACCTCCTTCAATACCGATACATACTCCTCCTAGATCTCCAAAGGACATGCTAAGTCTCCTTTTCTTAAGCAAGTTTGAATTTCCTATGTACAATGGGGAAGTAAATGTTGAAAAGTTGGATAAGTGGGGTTTTCAAATTGAATTCTAATGCAAGATCAAAAATATTAATGATGATTTTATAAAGATCCAACTTGCTTCTCTTCATTTGGAAATTGCAACCCTAATCTAGTGCGAGGCCAGAACTTAAGAATATTTGAAGAAAAGTGGTAAAATTATCTCTTCTTGGAATGATTTTATAACTGCATTAAGAAGGAAATTTTATTAATTAGCTTATATGCAAAAATAAATTATGGACTAATTTTTTTTTAGATAAGCTAAAGGTCAGAGGGTTCAAAGTTACACAAAAGAATTTAAAAGAAGAGATTTAATTGTCGGTGTTGATTTGTCTTCACAAAAAACTCTCCTTAAATATATATGTGGATTACATAGTTATTTTAGACATATTATAATCATGTTTAATCCCACCAATCTAGATGAAGTATGTGTTCAAGAAACTAATTTAGAATCAAGAGGCAAGAATGTTCCTCAAGGGACTAGCAAGAAACCATCAAAATTTGGAGATGAAGGAAAGGGGAAGTTTAAAGGAAAAGGAAAAAATAATTCAATAGACAAGAAAGAGGGAAATATATTTTATTGTAACTTGCTCAAAACAAGGCCATGATGAAGACCATTGTTGGATACTACATCCATAAATGAGACCAAAGAAGTTCAATAACAATGAGAAACAAAATAGTGTTGCTACAACTCAATAAGACCCCTAGGATATGATTCAGGTGATGAAACCAAAATCATAACCATGGGAATGAAAAGTAAATCTTTTAATGCAAGTACTCATTCTTCTAGTAAGGCTATTGAATCTCAAAATGATAAAGAAATAAGTGATATTTTTCATATCAGGTTCATTACAAAACATACAAAAGTTGATGCATTGTTTGATAGTGGACCCCAAGTAAATATTATTGTTGGGCATGGAATCCCCCCACAACATGTTTTGGGGCTCAAAGCCCAAGTTTTGGTCAAATGTATTGTAAAACTCCACGAATTGCGGGCACAGAACGCGAAGTATAGGTTAAGTCATAGGGCTATTCGCCCTAAGCATTGTTATGTAATGTAATGTCATGTCGGCCTACCCATGGTCTGCGGACCATGGGATTGTATAAATAGAGTGAGGCTCTAAGTTGCAAAGATAGCGAATTAGAGAGATAGATTAATACAAATGGTTCGAGCATAGAGTAAGAATCTAAGTGTATTGGGTCGTAGTAGTAGGAAGAGGCTCTGCAGTTGAGTGTGCAGAGACCTAAGTAGAGTTCGCAGCTGAGTGTGTGGACCCCTGCAGCTGAGTGCGTAGGGCGGTGTTGAGTCTGTAATCTGGAATGAAGAATAATAAAGAGAAGTTGATTCCAATTTATGTGCATCTACTTGTGTATTCCCTTCTTTACATTTATACTATTTTGTTTATCGTGCGCACTTATATTATTGTTGGATATATTTCTAATTATCACTACTCTTACACAAATAAGTTAATTAATCAGGTAATAACAGGTTAAATAGGAAGGAACTTGGGTATAATACAGATCGCGCCCTAAGTAAGGCTGCATGGATGCAACATCACAGGTTGCGAGGGACTAATAGGGGCATGTAGCGACGTACACGGAGAGTCAAACCACAGACCTCTAGAAGCTCATCAAACATCCCTAGGGTAAAAAAACATGGTTCTAGCACCCTCCCATACTACTTTGGGTGAGACCTCAGTCCACGCTCCATAGACTGTTATCGAAAGGGCCAACAGTACTAAGATTTGCTTGGTTTATTCACCTCTGAACCTAGGTCAAACCCATACAAGCTAAAAAATGGTTCCATTGCCGGGACCGGGATCTGCATAAGGAATGTCTGATGTTGTGCCACTAGAATCCCACAAAGAAAGAAATTAAAGAGTGGTTGGAAAAGAAGATTCACGAGTTCGCAGTGCAGGAAAACATAAATCCACGAGTATCTAAGGAACAGTGGTTGGAGCGCTACTTGTATACGTAAATCCACAAATTTTCTTTGCATCCTTTCCTTTTGAGCTGTATGAGTGGAACACGAACCTAATAGATAGTCAGGGAAGGTGTAGGCTCGACAAACCAATCGCGTGGACTCCAGAATTAGTGCGCAAACTAGAAGCGTAAGGAGAAAAGATCGCATGATTTGTGGACCACTGGCTCGACCAAATTATAGGAGGATTTATCACTAAGTTCACGGTAGATACGAGCGTCATCTACAGTGAGGCGAAGCGATGTTTCCTCAAGGGACCACGAGGTAAGTATATTAAATATTTGAACACTTGGATTAAGATTCTATTGTGTGAAATCGGGTTATGTGAATAAATTAATGTTTGGGACTACGTGAAGTGGCAAGATCTATAGAAATGGAAGTAGTGAAGAATTGGAAACCAGTCCCTTAATTTCCCCCTTGCAGGAAAGCGAGGATGAGCTCACGAAAGTTTCTCTAAGAAGCAAGGTTAGTCTGATAAGGCAACACATTCTGCGTTTACCACCTCCACCTACAGCGCCACCCATCTCACCCTCCTCGCATACATCTCCACCCACCCCACCTCCGCCACTGCCATAGTTTAGTATGGCAAGTGCGATCAAACTACCAGTATTCAGAGGAGTAGGGAATGAAGATCCAGACCAATTCTGGTTCGTGGTAAGAGTAGTATGGGAAGCACAAGGGGTCGTGGATGACAATATCAAGAAGGCTATGCTTGTGAGCACATTGTAGGATCGCGCATTAACATGGTACATCAAGTATTCTAATGACCATCCAAATGCAGGAATCATAGAGATCTAGGTTGTGCTAAATAGGGAATTTAGCATGCCAAACTCAGAAACACAATCAATCATCGGGTTTAAGGAGATCACGATGCTCCTGGGTGAGACCCCCTGGGATCTCGCTCACAAATCTAACATGACGTTGATGAATGGACAACACCTCACATGGTTTGTAGCATCACTAACACCGCACTTAAGGTTGACGCTATCAAAACAAAAACTTTCCACCCATGCTGAAGCTTTGGAGATGACGTTGAGATTACATGAGACCCCTATACAAGACCCTGGTCTGGAAGTCCAACAAATCCACATGCAACTGCAAAATCTGTGTTTGGAAATGCAGAGTTGGAAACATGATAAGACACCTCGGCTAGAGGCACGCGAGGAGGTATGGTGCATAAAATGCAAAGGTTAGGGGCATGAAAAGGACCATTGTCCAGTGTTCACGAATTACTTGGCAGGAGGAGGGTCGATGCCATTAAGATTGAGGCATAGACCGGACCGAGCACAGTGCCTGCATTATGATGCATGATTTGTCAGATAGGAGGAAAACACACTACGGATAATTGTCATCTAGGGAAGAAATATACGTAGACGTCCCAACAATTGTTTTGTAACTTCTGTAGGTCGGTAGGCCATGATGAGTGCACCTACAGAAGCTATGAACTAATGATGGACCAGACTCCTACCTAGAAGGTGCAGACCAAAATGCGAGCCCTTGACCCAAATGCAGGAATGGTGCGCGCTGGAGTTCAGGGGCGCGATCAAGGTCAAGGTGGAATGGGACCAAGAAGGGGTCACAGATAATTAATTTGTTATAATTGTGGAGGGCTAGGGCACTATGCCTACAATTGTACAAGCCTGACGAGGATATCATGTTTGTACTATACTCAGTTTGATCATGAGGCAGAAGACTACCCTACACTGATAGTGAGACTGTGCAAAAAAGGAGTACTTCAGCCCCCTCCAACTCAGAATTTGCAGATGATGAGGTCTGAACCGCGCAAAGAAGACCTGAATGTAAACATGATGCTCAGGAGTGATTTGACCACTGGCGATGATAAAGGGCAGCAACCAGAAGAAGGTGCATCTGTCCGCAAGGCTCCTACAAAAAAACCCGAATTTGATTTAGAACATGCGAAGGAGACATTCATGGAAGCTAAGAAGAGCTTCACAGAGGCCTCCAATTAAGGTAGTAAGGATCAATTAGAACCAGGAATGGATCCTTCAATGCTCACTACCTTTCTAGAGACATGCATGAAACTGCTATGTGACAACAAGGTAGTCAATGGACTACATGAACTTATCACTAGGTATGCAAGGTTAGGAGAACCACACATGGTCTAGAAACTTGGAAAGCATGCTTTGCACGCAGGAAGGGAAATGAGGTTGACTAAATCGGCGAGTATGAAATGGATCAAGTAATCCTGGATCTGGGATCGAACGCAAATGTACTACCAAAACAAACATGGGAACGCATTGGCAGACCTATGCTACAGTGGTCTCCTATTCAGTTACGAATGGCGAACCAACAAAAGATCTTGCCCATGGGAAGACTGCAAGGGGTAACAATAGATATTGAAGGTGCGAGCACAGAGGAGGATTTTGAAGTGATAGAGATTATCGATGATAGTAATCCCTATCCCGTGCTACTAGGAATATACTGGGCCACCAATATGAATGGAGTCATAAATCTTAAGAAGCGCAAAATTATCTTTGAGAAAAGTCAGTACGCGTAGTAGTACTGCTAGATCCAGCCGAAGGAGCACGATACACTGAACCAGTGCGTGACGATGATAGTGATGACAATCTCGATTGTATTTACAAGATAATCATATGAGAAGAAGATTGGGTGAATTTGACTACAGATGGAAGGATTTCATGGGAGCGTGAAATCTCCTACACTTCGGATTCAAACGAAGAGATAGAGCGATGGTAGAATCAGCTGCACGAAGTAACAATGCTTAATTGCAACATGATGATTAAATCACTGTGTTGCATGACAACAGAAGCAAGGGATCTACCAACATATGATGGGTTGATAGCAGTGGATGAATTCCTGGGCAAAGTTGAAAGCACATTAACAGAACAATAGCGATTCGATGCTCTGAAGTGGGCATTGCGCGCGATGCCCGCACGATGGTGGGTTACACACCAAGGAAATTTTGAGGACTGCTGCAGATGCAAAAGGATGATGCGCCTACAATTTGGGAAACCACATATATGTCTAGTAGACAAATATGAAGGACGAGATGATCCACGCACACACCTCGCGAAATGGACCAAGGTTTATAGGGAAGAGCCACAACTTGAATGGGTACATTTATTCTATCATACCTTGGATGTCATACCCATGAATTGGTATGCTAAGACGGAGCTCCGCCATGGTATGAACGAATGGGATGTCTTGTTTGATGGATTTCTATTAACATTCAAGTTTGAAGATCATTGGTCAGATACTGTTGATGATGCACTACAGGTAGTAAAAGCAGTTATCTTCAAAATACCCTAGGAGCCAATGGAAGTACTTCAGCCATAATGGGTGACACAGTTGAGCTGCACAGTAGAGTGTTATAACTTAAATGTTGAGGAGGATGATGAGGACCCACGAAATATTAACATTTCAAAAATGGATGGTTGTTGCGAGATTCAAATACCATCGCTTGAAGACCCCAACATCACCACGCCGCTAAAGACAAAGCAGGTTAACATTGGAACGGAGGCGGAGCCGAAGTATGCAATGCTTGGAGACTATTGGGACGATGCCATGATGGATAAGGTCACTGAGTTACTCCGCGAATACCAAGACTTGTTCCTGACCAAAATTACGGACTTAAAAGGGATTGTTGATGACTTAGGGATGATGAAGATCACCCTGAAACCTGACATGAAGCCATTTAAGCAATGACCTTACCGCTTGAATCCAAGGTATAAAGAAAAGGTTTGTGATGAGTTAGACAAAATTCTTGCAGCCGGAATCATTGAACTAGTGGAAGAATCCGACTGGGTGAATCCTATGGTAGTATAGGAGAAAAACCAGAAGGGAAAAACAAGAATATGCGTGGACCTCAAAAAGCTGAACGACGCCTGTGTACACGATCCATTCCCAACACCATTCACAGATGAAGTACTGGATAATGTTGGAAGTTAGGAAGCATACTCGTTCACAGATGGGTTCTCAGGGTACCATCAGATCAAGATCGTACCGAAAGATAGGAGCAAAACGACCTTCGCAACAGAATGGGGCTACTTTCAATAAATCGTTATGTCGTTTGGACTGAAGAAAGTGCGAGCGATACTTTCGCACATAGTTGTGGCCACGTTAAAAGAATACATCCACAAATTCTTGGAGGTCTATCTATATGATTGGACTGTCTTTGGATTAGTTAAGCACCATCGAGCGAGCTTACGCTTGATGCTGGATACATGCCACCGACACCAGATTGCGCTGAACCTGAAGAAGTGCACATTCCTCATTCCCTTTGGAAATATACTGGGACATGTGGTCTTAAAACAAGGCATGATGGTGGACCTTGCAAAGATTTCCATTATTCTACATTTGGAAGCACCGCGAAGTGTTAAACAACTACACGCTACTTTGGGACACACTGGATACTATATGAAATTCATCAAAAGTTATGCCCAAATAACAACACCGATGGAAAAGCTATTGAAAAATGATGTTACATATTGCTGGAACGATGATTGCATGAAGAGTTTGGATGTCCTGAAGGGGAAACTAGCCTCCACTCCAATCCTGGTCTTCCCAAATTGGGATGTGGAATTTCATGTACATGTTGATGCATTGTGTATTGCACTAGGAGCCGTACTCACACAGGAGGGCGCAGAGGATGTGGATCACCCGATTACATTTGTAAGTTAGCAATTGTCCAAAGCAGAAAAGAACTATTCCACCACTGAGCATGAGGGGCTGGCAATGGTGTACACGCTCCAAAAACACTGACACTATTTACTCAGGGGACATTTCAAGATGTACACCAACCATTCTGCGTTGAAATACATGGTGAAAAAGCCTGTGTTTGGGGTGTGCATATGTAGATGGCTCTTACTATTTCAAGAATATGATTTTGAGGTCATAGTCAAGCCAGGACACCAAAATGGAGGACCAGATCACTTGTCACAAATTGAGAAGGGTGAGGAACCAATGAATTTGGAAGAGGGATTACTTGATGCATAGCTCTTTGCAGTGCACGTTGTAGATGGACACTTTAAAGACATAATCCATTTTATAACAACAAGGACTGCACCGAAGGAATACTCAGTCCAACAGAAGAAGGAATTGGTGGTGCACGCGGTGAACTTTTCTGTCATTGCGGGACACCTCTACAAAATGGGCAGTGATGAGATATTGCGAAGATACGTACCTGAATTTGAACGAGGTCAGATCCTCATGGAAGCACATGGGGGCACTGCAGGAGGACACTATGCAGGATGCGCGACCATACAAAAGATTCTTCACGAAGAGTCATGGTGGCTGACCCTTCACCGAGATTTGAAAGCACATGTAAGGCCTACAACATATGTCAAAGGATTGGAAAACCATCACGAAGGGATGAGATGCCACTAAATCCACAAATGACACTGCAGTCATTTGAAAAATGGGCAATCAATTCTGTGGGCCCGATCAAACCTCAAGGAAAGACGGATGCACGCTACATCATCACTGCGACATAGTACCTGACACGATGGGCGGAAGCGCAGCCGGTCAAGGATTACATGGCCGCTACGGCTGCGAGGTTTTTGTTCAAAAATGTGTTGACACGATTTTGGCTGTCCGAAAATGTTAATGAGCGATCGTGGAACACATTTCCTAAATGAAACCATCAGTGCACTCACAGAAGAATTCTAGGTGTATCATAAGAAAAGTACACCATACCACCCACAAGCCAATGGGACAGTAGAGGCATTCAACAAAATACTGGAGACTATGATGACCAAAGTATGTAATGCACAATGAAATGACTGGGACCTGCGCATACCTGCCATATTATGGGCATACAAGACAATGTGCAAGAAATTGACAGGACAGACACCTTTCTGGTTAGTCTATGGCACAGAATCTGTCATGTTGATGGAATACATCATACCTAGTCTGTGAATAGCAGCGCTCATAGGCATGATGGACCACAAAGCTCTGGAAGAAAGGCTCACGCAATTAGAAGAACTTGAGGAAGAACGGTTTTTGGCTAGATTTCATCAGTAGGTACAAAAGCAGTGAGAAAAGGCCTAGCACGACCACCATATCAAGTTGCACACCTTCAAAGTAAACGACTCAGTGCTGTTGTATGACAGTAAGTTTGAAAATTTTCCGAGAAAATTTAGAATGCACTAGCTAGGACCATATGTGGTTAAGGAGGTCACAAATGGAGGCACAATCTAGCTAGTCAAACTAAATGGAGAACCCTTCCCAGGCAAAGTAAATAGCAGTCGCTTGAAACCCTACACGAGTGGGTCATCTCTTTGACTAATCGGCTGAAGCACAGTCTTCGTGATCCAAGGTGCTAGACAAGGGCATGGGACTATAAACACATGCAACAGATGCCGGTACCAAGGTAAGTGTTGTAGATCTAACCCAGAAATATATGAAAATATAAATAAACCCAAGAATAACAAGATCTGAATAGATAGAAATGCTTCTTTATTATCAAACCCTTAAGGTAGGGAAACACCTTACATTCACTCCTTAAGGAAGGAGAATACTCCACAAGCCATATGCCTGTTCATACAAGAATACTTCTCTTCATATCTCTCCATGTGGAGTCTCTAGCCTCTATATAGGCCTCATACATACAATACTATGCATCATTACCATGGTTTCCTCATACCATCAACTAATACCATGGGCCCCTTACATTATTATTAACTACTTGTGGTCCTTTACATGACATGGGTTAACCACCTTATTTATTACTATGGCCCCTCCCATTATTACATTATTACCTTGGGTACCTCCCTCGGTACCCCATATTGCCCCCCTAGGTATATAACAGATTAACTGGAGTTGAAAGTGGACTTAGAGGATATTTAGGAGTTGGTTCAACAAATTAAGGATCTGAACCAAAATTAGTTCAACAAAACCTTTTGTAAAAATGTAATCCTAAAAGGCATAGTCAGTCAGTAGCTAGAGTTAGGAAATAAGGTTTGTCTGTAAGCCTATGGGCAAGTAGGAAAACAGAGGCCACTAATCAGAAAATCAGGCCAAAGAGAGAGACTCTTGTGTAATTACTTGTTTATTAATACAAATAACTTGATTTAGAGTTTATGTGTGTTTATGGAGTATTTAGTTATAGTATGTGTGTGAACTAGAGTAAGTTCTATGTAACAGAAGTCGCATGTGCGGAATCACAGGTGAAATACAGAGAAGAGTAACAAAGAGGTGTTATAGTGTTGTACACATCGACAGAACAGGAATAAGCCTTTAGTGTTACAGTGAAGGTGGAGGACCACAAAGGTGTGAGTGGAGTAAGTTAGGGAGAAAGTCATGTGGCAGAGTAGTGAAGGACCAGAACCCTGAAGACAACTGAAACCACAGAAGAAAATTGAAGGAAAAAAGTAAAGAGGAGGATGAAGGAAGTGAGGTAACAATGCATAGGAGTCATTGGATCTAAATATCAATGAAAAAAGATGAAGCTTGATAGACGACCAAGATTAAGTCGCACAACATAAGATAAAGAAAAAAACGGCAAAGATTAAATCCAAGTACTTGTAGAAGGTGAACGTTGGATATCAATCTGGACTGTCAAATCGACACAGTAGATTGATGGTGATCAATAACTGAGCGGAGGTAGAGTGTACGGGATGCCTTGATCGTAATTGAAGTCCCACAGTTGTTCTTAGCTATTGATCGCAAATTCAGATGCTTACATCATAGTCAACTACGGGGGTTGAGAACTTGTTAACCCGTGTGCTAGTTCAAGGGTCACAGACTGTAAGATGTAAATGAATTCCATCAGGCAATGGATATCTGGCCATAAAGAGACCAAACTTTAACTACAAGGGCAGACCCAAACATTTATAGATTAAGGTTGTATAATCCTTATCAGATCCGTAAGGCGGTTAAGTGTCATGCAAGTGGTCTGATGCGATATCATTTTGGACTGTCGGATCAAATGGGTTTTTATCTATGGCGCTGGATCACCGAGAATCTATGTTGATCAGAGAAAGTATCAGCAGTCGGATTCAAAACAAGATCGACGGTGGAGATTGAGTGATAAGGCTTTGGCAAAGTGCACCCAAGAAGGTTATAGGCAGGGTTTCATTTTATTTGAAGACTAGTTGCGTTATCACATATCGAATGAGAGAGGTGATGTAGTCACATATTAGTGTGATGTGATATTGTGACAGTCATTGATCTGATGGATAAAATCTACAGTGGAAAGGGCAATCACATATCACAAATTGGGAATGCTGAATGCATATTGTATTGAATCCTTTGAACTCCGCGATTGCGATATATGATGATTGGATCGTAGAAGTGGCCTTAACCTTAAGAAATGAAGGTTTGACCAAACAGATCATTGAAATACCTAGGGCAGATGCGATTATGCATTCTATATGCATACTATGGGTATCACAGGTTTTTCCTGCGTCATCAAACATGAAGGTGTTGAGGAATCTAAAGCCTTTCAAGGATATGAATCAAGTTTGAAATCTGTTTCATTGAAGTTTCTAATTCATGCGATAAGATGTTTCAGGAGTCTAAAATGTTGCCCCCTAAAAGAGGTGAACAAAATGAAGTAAATTTGCCGCGGCAAGCATCATTGTTGAACATTGGTGTGAACAAGATGTTAGTGTTAGAGAGTGCAAAGGTCAAAGAGAAAATGTAAAATAAAATTGACAAAGAGGACATTGGTCCCAAAACATATTCTTGTGGGTTTCATAATGTGTTGGCTTGGAAAAGGGATGGTGCATGGTGATGGCAATCACATCTGGTCAAGAGTTGAGCCAAGTACAAGGCTAGACATGGTAAGCATCATCATAACGACAATGTTAAAGGTGAGAATAATTTGAGATTGCTTAAGTTTATTTTGATTGGATACCAAGGAGGGAATGTGTTTATTCCTTCAAAGGAAATTTGTTGTTTTGCATATTCTGGGAAATTGCAGCAATATGTCATCTATGACAACAAGACAAGGACTCCAAAATCAAGGAAAATAATGTATTTTCATGAAACACTCAACATGAAAAAATCAAGAAAAGTTCAGTGGATTGAGACTCGAAGGGTGAGGGAATTGTACCCTCATCTATTTTTTAACTGATAAAGAGATTTTGGAGGTCCAAAAGCTTCCAATGGGGAGGAATGATCCAATGAATCAATATAGTGCTCAAAATTCAAAGTTCTCAGACTAGCACAAAACTAGTACCAATGAATAGATCTCGTCGCCCTGAATTCGACACAATTTGTTTCACTCAAAACTGATATTGGATGTTCCTGATATCACGTTCTGAACAAATTTGCAAACAACTAAATTTTTTGGAATTTGGGTTGCAGGGATGCCCAGTCAGCAATTCGTATGCTAGCTGGGCCATGAATTGGCAGGACGACTAGGTCCTTCATCGACCAATGGTTGGTCGACATTTGACATCAACTTATTGGTTGTGACATAGTGGTTTTCAATTGGTTGATGGTTTGGTGTGGTGGCCCAATGAGGGAGTGCCACATGGGCTAAAAAATGACTACCACATGGCCTCCTCATGTCCAACCAATTTTTTTTTTTTTATGGAGGTTAAGCAACTTATAGGGTTTGAACGAGGGACCTCATACAAGTCAACAAAGACCTTCACCAACTCCTTTCTTTTGGTTTTTAAACTATATATTTGTTAATTTTTATTTAAAGTTTGGTAAGCACATAAGTTGGGGGAGGGGGTCGGGCTAAGCCCTAGCCCCTGGCCACCCCAGTGCCATGTGACCACAGGCGAGGAACCAAGGGTCTAGGCCTTATCCTAGCCCATGGACATGGCCCAAGCCACAATGCACACGGAGCCCAAGCGCTTGACCGAAGAAACTATTAGAGAGGGGCCTAGCCCTAGGTCATATGACCTCCCATGTAACCATAGCGCAGAAAATCGGCGAGGGCTAGCCCACGGTCATATGTGTGACCATAGAACCAGTAGCACTTGCCAAAGTTGGGGGGCCAGACGAGACCAGAACCTTTAGCCCCCTATGCAGTCTTATGGCTGCCATGTGACTAGAAAAATCGGGACTGGGGGCTTAATGGTGGATTTAATCGTCCTACAAATTCACCCACCGAGCAGGAATGTAGGCCAAGTTTGCACAACGGTTCTGCATTTGGGGTGTTTAAGCCAGGTTTTGACTGAATTGGAGGATGATTAGCAGCAAAATTTGGAGAAATGAAGAAATGGTCATATTTTACTCTATGTTTGGCCAAATGAGGTGCAAAAGGAACCAAAATAGGGGTTTTTGACAATGTTGGATCCATTGAAGACATTTGTTCCACCATTTTATCTTTGTAAAAAATGTAAACACACTTTTGAGAATTTTTAATGAAAGAGGCCGTGCATTGGAAGTTGGACCAAGAGTTGTAGCCCAAGAGAGGGGTGAAATCCTTTATCATGCTCTGTGTTATGTGTTTCATATATGCTTATTTGTCTCTGTTTGGCTATAAAATTTACTTGTTTATGTGTTTAGTAAATTGATCATCTATCCAAGACGCATATAATTTTCACTTTCAAATTGTTAAAAATATTCAAGTTTACACCAAGCTGAGATTTCAATAATAATTGTAGCAACAACCTCACATTATTTTCTAGTGTAGCATGAGGGCATGCTAATTTTCCAGTTTGGGGGATAAATTGCTACGCATGATGATTGTTTTCTCTTTTCTTCCTCATTTATGGCATACAATTGCATTTTTATACAGTGCATAAATTAATTCATGTATATCTTTAAAACTATAAATTGGATTCTTGTGATTTTTGGACAATAAGGAGGTATTATTAAAATACACAAACCCATCAAATTTCAAGATAAACTAATTTGTAAAATTACAAAAATCATGCACTGCTACCTATAGCCCTATTGTTGATATCTTGAAATACATGCATCAGATAGCTCTGATTTTTGGTTTCAAGAAATATTAATATAGTGGAAATCTTCTTGCAAAATTTTAGCAAGACTTGGTTTGAAGTTTTTGAAAAAATGGTTAATGAATTTCATCGTTACTTGTATCATATTTCCTTACAACTTCAGATATATATATATATATATATATATATATATATATATAATATATATATATATTATTGAAAATTAATGTGCACTTTGTTACATCTCCACCAATAATGTTAGAATTGAATAACTATTGTTTTAAAGATATCTTTGGGGAAGAAGCATTTTGTTCCATCAAAATCCTAAGTTGGGGTGAGTGTCTTGGTTATTGTATTACAACTTGGTTAATAGAGAGACTTTGGGTTGCATGAGGACATGCAATATTTTCAGTTTGGGGGAGATGTTGGGCCATTATATTGTCATCATTATTACCATTTCTTAAGATATATTTCATCCATTCCTACCATTCTTTTATCACATTATTTATCATAGTTTATCATATAAGTAATTAAAGTACATACAGTTTCATAAATACTTATGCTCTTGTGGATAAAACAATGTAAAATTTGAAACGGGAACTATAATCTCAAAACGGGAACTTTGGCCAAAAAACCCCGAAAAAACATCAAAAACAGTGCTAAAAACAATAAATGTGTATACTGGAACGATGTTTTTATTTTTTAGGCGTCAATTTTGAACATGTTTTAAAAATGGCAGTGACTACGAAATTTACTATGAAATTTTCATGCAAAATATAGCTTCAAAACAAAAGTGATGATACTGGAACAATGATTTTTTTTAAGGGTCAATTTTCAAAATTTTAAAAAAATGCTAGTAAAACCAAATTTTTATGTGTCAAACAAAGTTGTTTATGAGGAAAAAACACATTAATGCTTTTGGTAGAATATCATTTTTCTTTCCTAAGTATAAATTCAACATGTTTTCAACCATAACATGCTAGATACAAAAGAAATTGAAATTTTTTCAGCTATAAAATTAAAAAACCATGAGATTATGAACAAATCACATCACTAAATGAATTCAAAAGTCATTATTTTGTATATTGAATAAAACATACATTATATCTCTAATTTAATATTTCATTGTAGATATTTTAAACAATAAAATTTATCGTAACTAAGACATATAATACAACAACATAAAAATGCCTCATAACTTCTGATTTAACACCATATGGAAAACATTAATTTTATTTGAAGATACGATGCATACATCAGTTATATAAACTGTCTTAAACAATTATTCAAAATCACTCATATTTTCTTGCACACCATTAGAATTCACATCTTCGGATGAGTGACTCGATGCTGACGAAGATGTTCCATATTCTTCTCTTTCATCAAATAGTGCCCCATCTGAGTCCACATGCATGCCCAACATTTCATGTTTCAAAATTCTTCTAGATCTACGACTTCTTTCAGTAGACTCCCATGTCAACATTGTTCCTTCTGGTAACAACCTTTTAAGAATCTCTATCATCTTGAAGTGAAGAGTTCCTCTCTTTGTTAAATTGAAGTCATAAACAAGTATGTCAACATCCTCCAATTTTAATATGTCTGTGTGGCAGCGATTTATATTTGTACCCTTTCTTTTTCTCTTTCCGCCATTTTGTTTGTCAACTACCATCTCTGGCTTATACACACCATTGAATGGATGTGTATTTGTGGCATACCAATGTACTTCAACACTTGTAACGTCCTCATGTTTTGTAAAGACCTTTATAACTTTAGCAACCAAGAATGGATGGCCATTGGGATCTCCATATGCTAGCACTGCAATCATGCAACCCTCCTTAATATCCTGTACTGAACCCCCATAAAGGTCTTCCGTGGCTTCACGTTGTGCACAGGACCTTCTGGAACCAATATACATCTCTCTTTCCGTTGCCTGTGAAGAATTAATAATACCTTGAGATTGTCGTTGTTCAACAATGTTTATTTCCTCATGTTCATTCGACACATTTTGTGTCCAAATAAATGGATTTTTCAAAGGTATATATTCATTTGTTGTTGTTGAAATGATATCACTTTGATTATTGAAAAATGACTCCCACCAAACTGAATCAACAATGTCAAAGTACTCATATGTATATCTAATACATTTTTTAATTTCTTTCAGGCAATCAGGATAATTTATATCTCTATTCTGTCTGCGTGCATTCTGAACTTCACCAATTGATTGTAATAACAATATTTTTGATGCAAATATTGGATGATCTGGAATGAACTTCAAAAATTGCAAACCTGATGACGGTGCCCATTCTACAGTAGTTGAATACTTC
>APFE031394884.1:0-22216 GCA_000404065.3 Pinus taeda
GATCTTTTCTGAAGAGCAAAATCTTCGAGACGAGATGAGAGAAGAATTTCAAGGTTTATGTCCACACATTTGCTACTGCTGTAGTTAGAGAAAAAAATGAAAAAAAAAATTACCAAGGTTCTCTGTTGCGCTGCTTCTGTTGTCCTCATGATTCAGCTGGACTTGTTGGATTGTCTACTGCCTGCAAGATACCTCTACCTTATCTTCTAGCATATTGATTCTGGTCTGTTCATCTAACGTGGTTGTGGGAGAGGGAAATAAAAAGACGGGCAAGCATCTTCTGCTTCACTGGAGCTATTTGTCTCTGTGCCATATTGTAATTAATTATTCATTAATATTTTATGCTTTAATGATTTGTAAAAAAGAATTGTGTGTTACACAATTTCATGTAATAATTTTTTATAGATATTAGGAAATAATTATATTAATAAATGATTTTGGCCAAAGTACATAGAGATATTATAAAAAAATATTACAAACCTTGTATTGAATATCATGATTTTGTAATTTTCTTTCGAGAAATTAACCGTTTGTATATAGTAAATTTTATAATTCAGAAACCCTGAATATTGAATTTACAAGGGAAGTCTGCCATGCTTAATTTTATCAATTTGATTCTGGATTCTATGAGACAATCTTCCCTCTTTCTTTTCATTTATATTTTTTTCTCATTAGTTCTAATGCTTTCTCATTATTTATAAAAGGAAAGTGGGATATTTTTCCACATCGATGAATGGTGATATTTTTCCACATCGATGAATGGTGTTTCCATCGTCTCTGGAAGTGAATTCCCTTAACTCAAAATAAAATCATAATTACAAAATACAATTCGATATTTTTCCACATCGATGAATGGTGTTTCCATCCTCTTTGAAAGTGAATTCCCTTAACTCAAAATAAAATCATAATTACAAAATACAATTCGTTTTTGACGAAGTTGATGAAAACTTTT
Organism: Pinus taeda; assembly: GCA_000404065.3. NCBI lineage: Eukaryota > Viridiplantae > Streptophyta > Pinopsida > Pinales > Pinaceae > Pinus > Pinus taeda. The sequence goes on from APFE031394884.1 coordinate 953, forward strand.
ATCTTATTGCATAATCTGTAATTTGAAAGTTGTTTTACAACTTAAATAAACATATTTTGTAAATAAAAAAAGCCCTATATTAGCGGGAACCACAATTAGAGGTATGTTTGAGGGCTACCCTAATCAATGATGGAGAGATTTGTAGATTAGCTCGAAGCTTCACCTTGTTGATTTGGAAGAGAAGGGTGAAGAGGCCATGGCTGCTTCCGACATGGGAGGTACAGAGAACTAGAGTTCTGTTCTTCACTGGAAGAAGAATCGTTGCCCTAATCCCAACCATTTACTGCATGTAGGTCTGAACAAATAAAAGATGGTGGTTAATGGTTTTCTGTTTGCATGCATTGCAATTTTGTAGTGTGGATGTGGTAGACCTCGTCAGGGACTACCGCCACGGCAGTGGCTACCTTGTTTCATTATAATATTGGTTTATAAAATAAAATAATAATAATTTATTTTATTTAATATATTATATATTATACAACAAAATTTGTCATAAGTATATTTATTCTGGATTGAGTTTTCAAAATTTTAATCTAATTATCAATAATTAATAGGTGGATGGTAAGGATTTAATCTCCATTTAATATTCTAGAATATTCTTAGTATTATATATAAATGAGAGGTTGATATTTACGCCTAAAATACTTATGTCCTACTTTATCTTTTAATTTAATTGAATAACTAAAAAAATGTGATAAACAAGCATCATGTAAAATAAATTATAATTTTTTAAACATGTGATATTCATAATAGAATATAAATAAAAATCTTTCTAAACAATACATAATCAACATCAAATTTTTATATAACTTTAATTTTCAACCTCAAATTTCCTGGAAATCTTTACCTAACTCACATAGCCAACGCAAATTGATAAATTATCCACATACTTCTCTAGCTCAGCCACAACTAACCAACTCACACAAACGCAGAGTGAGATATCAACCGAAGAATCATTTTGTTATGTCTTAGTCTTTCCAGCTCCCGTCATACAGATAGTATGACAGACATTTATGCCGTATCCACCCATCTATGTTGCAGGTGATATTGTTGATTTCGTTGTTACCGTGGATTTTTTTTCATGCTTAGTTAAAAATTTAAGATTTATTTTTTTATTTTTTTCCTAAACAATATTGTAACAAAGTTTATTTATAACTTAAAAATTTCCACTATTTATAACTTAAAAATTTCCACTGTAAAGTGGGGTTGAATTTTTATGGTTATGAATAATGTTGACCAATAATGTTAAGCTCAAGTATACGCCTTTTGGAATAGAGCATTTAGATTTTGAATTTAAATATTAACATTTTTTGGGTGGATAGTAGCCATTTATCCCCACAAAATATTTTGGAATGTTTTTAGTAGTAGGCAGAAATCAAAGGTTGGAATTTATCTAAATAGTAGTTATGCCATTTCCTTATTTTAATTAAATTGATTAATTAAAAAACTTTTTTGAGCATCTGATATTAATAAGCCATGGTAAAGTGGGAGTGAATCTTCATGGTTGAAAATTTTGTTACATTTTTTTGTAATATATATATGCTTAACTCATATATTAATTATTTGTATTATTAATGATAATAATTTAAAATAAAATAATAAGTTATTATTCAAAATGCTTCTTTTGTCTTTGAGGATGGGAGAGTGTCTGCAATAAAGGTTGTTGTTTAAGCCTACTTACATACTCTAACCCTAGAATTTTATTTACAATAAGCCTACCTACATACTCTAACTCTAGAATTTTATGGACAATATGAACATGTGAAAATTTGCATCCAAACAAGTCATAATCTAGTTCATTTTAATGATTTTTTAAAATTTTGGCAAATGATAGATATATCATGAGGTAAGTTTGTTTATGCATATATAAGTTTACTAGCCATTTAATTATATTAATAAGCTTGTTTATTTTGGAATTGAGTTTCCATAATTTTAATTTAATTATCAATAATGATTAGGTGGATGGTAGGAATTTAACCTTCATGGAATATTATAGCATATTTATAGTAGCATATATGAATGAAAGTTTGAAATTTGTCTCCAAAGTAGTTATGTAATTTTTGTCCATTTAATTAAATTAATTAATTAAAAAATGGCATATGAAGTGAGTTGTGTTTTTGTCCAGGGGATGTTGATAAGGTATGATAAATTGACGCATGGTATCGTAACAAATCTTATTTACAAATTAAAAATACCCACTATAATTTGAGGATAAATCTTCATGGTTAAGGATCTTGCTTCATGTTTTTTAATGTACATATGTTTAACTTACATTTTATTATTTTATAATAATTATAAATAATAATAGTAGTAGTTTAACTAAATTATATTATTAAGTCATCTTATTACTTATTTTAAATTTGATGCGAGCCCTATATGAGTAGTGTTATACTCATGAGTCCCCATAATGTAAGTTGGGTTGGAAAATTTTTGAAAAAAAAATAAGGTTTTTTTTTCCTTTATTCTTTTTAGTCCTTACCAAAGCAAGACTCTTAGCTTCAATTTTCTTGTTAACTACTGTTAGTTAGCATGGATCAATATCACTTATAATGTTTAATATTGAAAAATAAATATTTATTTTTCAATATTATTGCAAAAAATAATTTTTCAAACATCTAATTGGAGCATAAACTTGAAGGTATTATTGTAGAATTTACGCTATGTGAATAATTGCCTTCGATTTTTTTTCAATAATGTTTGGATGCAATTACAATATTTATGCCATCAATTTTATATATTTGTGGAGTGATTTTCATTGTTAAGATTAGTAGGAAAACCAAACAAAATTAAAATATTTTAAAATTTAAGCATTATTTGCATAAAAATGGATAGGAACAAGATATAAACAAATATACTTACCAAGAGTTATTGCACACCATTATTCACATATTGTTTAACACTTTAATAAGTAGAAATAAATGTAAATGTGCAAACTAGTTACTGCCTACCAAATTAATGTGGTTACTACACCTTACTTAGAAATTAATGTTTTCATTTCATATATCAATTTAGAATTTTTATGAAAGCATAATTTCCACTTAAGTGGAAAGGACTAAGTTTCCTTAGCAATCTAATGCATTATCCTCTATGGAAAGAGAAAGTGTTTTTTTTAGCACTACCAAATTAATGTGGTTACTACCCCTTACTTAGAAATTAATTTTTTCATTTCATATATCAATTTAGAATTTTTATGAAAACATAATTTCCACTTAAGTGGAAAGGACTAAGTATCCTTAACCATCTAATGCATTACCCTCTATGGAAAGAGAACGTGATGTTTTTAGCACGTTCTACTGGCTATTCCATAACTTAGCTAACCACATGGGAATAACTATAGATTAGAGTACATTTGTTGTTATCCATTAGGCTAAGAACATACATGTTGTACACTTATTTTAAGTTATATTCTTGTTGAATAAGAGGTTTTCTCATTGCATAAGTTGTTGGCATATCAGATACTACTCAAGGGGTATAACACATAGACAGTGGACATTAGATTCTTTTGCTAGATTATATGAAGAACTACAAATATATATTTTGCATTCACAGTTTTGATATAGAGAGTGGACCATTATATATATTTTTTTCCAGATTATACGAATAATTAAAAATATATAGTTTACATTCACAATCTTGACATTTATTAGATGAAATGTGTAATCGCATCAACATGTATTGACATGTATCACAATACACTCTGAATAAGGAAGGAGGAGTAGGTGAAACCCTGCAAGCCCATTGTCAATGTCTTACATGAGAAATCATGCATTTTCTTATGTCAAATTTGGCATATGGGAAGGGCCTCCATATGATTAAGGACATATGCATTGCTATATGTAAATTCCTTCAATGCAGACTGTGTATATCAAATTATTTGTAAATTCCTTCCACATTAGCAATATGTATTGGATTAAAATTATTGTTATATTAAAAAATATTTTATTTGTTAGTAAGGAAATCATTTTATCCTTTGTCCAGAGGGAAACCATAATATCTATTAATTAGATTAAGCTAATATTATTATATGTTCTTTTTGCTAATCTAAAAACATTTGCATCATTTTCGTTGCATCATTTTCTTTCAATTTCTTTGAGTAGAGATCGCTAACTGAGATTATGAAATGCAGATTATCAACCCAACTAAAAGTCTCCAATTTTATATTATCCTACTCCTCAAGCTTTTAAAATTGAGGAAATTCCACATATTGTTAATGATTATCTTGTTATTGCCAACCCAACTAAAAGTCTCCAATTTTATATTATCCTACTGCTGGAGCTCTTAAAATTGAGGACATTCCACATATTGTTAATGATTATCCTATTGTTGCCATAAATGTTATCCCTGCAACTGATTATCATTGATAATTTAACATTTAGCCACTTACTAAGTTGTAGTTACAGTGGTTGAATAAATATTTACAAACCAATTTTATTTATTTATTTTAATTAATATTATATTCATTTTCCTTTTGTTAATATTAAATAGTTGTCATATAAATAATTTTGGATTTAGAATATTATCAATGGAATTAGTTAGTTGTTATTAGTCTTTCTTGGTAATGTGTATTAAATAGTATTTATAGATACATTTCAATATGTTATTATGATTTTAAATACAAATTGTTTTTAATATTTATTATTAATTTGGCATATTTTGTTGTTAATTAATAATTAATATTACTAATTGTGATATATTACTTTGTGGATGTGTTATATGTTTTTTATAATTTATTTTTGTTGGTTTGACTTATGGGAGACTTGAACTCTAAATGTCATGGCTTACATAATACTTCATAACATAGCGATTTCCAATTGAGATAACTCGTTGGAATATTGATTATTTTTATAATTAATAATAATAATAAGTTAAAATAAGTTTGTAACTTAGTTTATTTTTATGCTCTTTTTAATTTTAACAATGTGAGAGATATCATGAAATAAGATTTTTGATGCTCATCATGGATTGATATCTATCCTAATTTACAATGTACTAGTTTAGTTGTCAAGAAATAGTTAAAATAACCATCTCTACATATAATGCAGGAATGTCAGTATTATTCATAAATGTGGATCTACTCATTAATATTATTTTAAGGAATACCACATCAATTGAGAATTTTTTCCCAATAATTTATAAAAAATAGGTTTTAATTGCAATAAGATATCTTTAAATTTTGAAACATTAATTGATTTTCTTAAATAAAAAAACTCTTATCCTATCTTTTAAAAATCATTATATTTTTTCGAATTAACTTCTGTTGTAATTATATGTTAGATTTTTTTAATCTTATCATTATGTTTCTAGTTAATTTATTGAAAATATAGTGAAATTTGTACTCAGATTATTTTAATTATTTAATTGTGTGAGTATTAAAAATATAAAGTTAAATAATATAATTCTAAATTTGTGAAGTAACTCAGAAATATAGATTAAATGATATATATTCTAATTTCATCTCATAGTAAAGCTGTAAATATTATTAGACTCTTCAAAATTAAATATTAAATTTAAAATACATTTTTCATCGATTTACAATGCAAACAATTGAATTCAAAGCCCCATTGTAGGACCATTTATCCTAAATTAGTAATTTAAATATATTTATAACATATAATTATTATATATATATGACACTTAGATATTTTCCTGCTTTCAATAAATTAATAATATGCTTGCCTTCTAAGACGTTAAGGCAATGCGTTCCCACTTTTGTTTACATTCTACCGACTGAGTCTACGCTTCGGGATTAGAACACAGGCATCTCCTTGTTCCTTATTCTCATTTTCTTCATCAATGAATGTATACGGATGGATACTCCTTTGCCTGGTCCTTTGCCGCTGGTACAACCTTTGCTAATAAATTCGAAGGAAATTATAATTTAAACTGGTAAAATACTTTAATTTGCTGGGATCAATGTGAAAACTAATCATTCAGGGAAATACCTATTGCTATCACGAAATCCATTAATTCAAGAGATTTCTACTCTGTCTGGTTAATTGAAACAGCTTGTTATCATAAAATTTGAGGTATTTCAAAATTAATTTATTACCCTGCTCTTCAGTATTTGGAAGTTGGCACATTAATTTTCTTTTTAATTGCAATTCTCAATTCTTATATTTGAAAGTTGCTACATTGTTTTTTAATTTTAGTTACAAATTTAAATTCTTTTATTTTTTGGAAAAAAAAAACACAACATCCTTCACTAATATAAAGAGGATTTTTATGCATCTGGGGAGGATAAAGTTCCTGGATCAGATAGCCAATTAGGAGAGAACAAACTACTACATCCAGCACAACACATATCCAAAATAGGCCAGAGTGTTCTCTATGTGTCTTATAGTCAAAGAAAATCGTGCATAGGGAAAACGAGGAACAATAACAAATAGTGACAAAGAGGTCAAAAAACATTGTAAAGGAGGCCAAATTTTCAAAAGACATCCTTCTTTGGACAGGGTAGCTGCAACCATTTTTTATCAGCAATATGCATGAACAAAAGAGAAAAGAGAATATTTTTATAGTTGAGAATGAAATATGTTGGTATATTTTCATGGTCTCTTTTAAATGAACAAATGAAGTTTTCAATAATCATGTCATCATATCTATAAAACATTATTTAATCCACATTTAAAATTTAACAAAAATAATGAGATTTACAAAAAAAATGGATTCAAAACATAATTTTTGGAAATTACATTGAAAATTGAAAAGTAGCTTATGAAATGTGCATTGGGTTATGAAACTATGCCCATTCACATTTTGTTGGAAAATCAAAAAGGCAGAAAGATTTTATTATTTTTGATAATTACTTGTGATGTTTCTTATTATTACCATTATTTATATCTTCTTTCCTTTAGTTCATGAAACAATTACCAAAGCGGAAGAACATAAAACAATAAACACTAGATGTAGGCAATATGCCTGGGAAAAACCTCCCTCGAGGGGAAAACCCAGTCAAGAAATTCTTCCCTTCAATAGTATTCTTTGAGACTCTTCACCCTAGGCCAAAACAAGACCTTCCCTCCACACCAAGTCAGCCTCCCATAATTTCGACCCCTTTCTAGCAACTTTGACTAGGCAACAACTTCCAACAACTGGCAACTTCTAGCAATAGAGAAACTTGGACGACTTCGATCTCCTAATCCAGGACACGAAATAAAGAGAGAGAGACACCAAAATTTTGATTTTTCCTTTCTCCTTAAACTTCCCCAAACTCGCATTCACTTCGACCTCCCGGAAACAAACTTCACACTTTTCTCAGCTACAAGAGATATCGAACTTCTTGTGAGTGAAAATTATCTTCAAATTTCTTTGATGTGCTTGTATTTATAGGCTCCATGTGAGATCGAATAGGGTCCTTATGACGATTTGATCTTCTCCTAGGCCGACATGGTGTGGAGGATATATAAATCATATTTGACTCAATACTTAACAGTGTTACATGATTCAAAAAGCCAAGAAGGGTCTTTTTAAAAGTAAAATTACTCTATTGACTCAGAATAAATCCTAAAAGTTCTCAATGGGGACTTTGACCTAAAACAAGGTGACCTGAGCATGAAACCCATGCTTTAATAAGTCACAATAGTAATAATAATAATAATAATGATAATAATAAATTTCCATATTCTTTTGACAAGTACATTACATGATGACTCAAATACATTAAATGAAGACCGAACTTAGTTACATTTTTCAACGCTCCCTCTTAACTATGGAGGTATTCATAAAGTATAATGGAAGATCTGAAGCTATATGAACCATGAAGAAATCTAGGCACCACAATGCCATGGATTAGATTCTTGACCAGGGCAATCTATCCACTGGTCTCTCAACAATTTAGGCATTGCAATGCCACACACTAGATTCCTTACTAGGGGAATCTATCAAGGTGGGACTAAAATGGACTCAAGCTTTCAACCTCCCGAGGTACCACCAGGCTTACTTGCTAACTATCACCCCAGAAATCCAATTGCATGTTAGAGCTCAACGACCAATCCCACCTTTCCAACTTCAAGACCTAGACATCAACACAAAGTGTTGACCAGATGTCCTCCCAGGTAATGTTTCACTCACAAAGTTTCAACACTCATTGATCCAGTAGATCATGGACCACAAATCTCACCTAATAAAATTGATTAGTAACCAACATGCTATCAAAACCTTCGAGATATTTACCTGTACAAACACAACCCCATTCAATAATATACTTTCACATGTACATAATCAAATACAAATCTCGGGGGTCATTCTAGATGTTTTTGCTTAAATCAATAGAACTATTAGTCGAATCTTTGACGGAAGATTCCTCAATCGTATAGTTTCCTTTCCTGCTTCTCATGTAGCAACAAATCCTCTAAAATTCATTAAGCAAAACCAAGCTATGCCCTCCCTTTGAACTATGAATCATATCTTCATCTAATCTCCCTCTTAATATTTAGGGAGATCTCCTCTATGCAAGCTTCCTCAGGGATATCAACTTATTCTTTTTTCATTTTATCGGAGAATCTTTCATAGCTTCCAACTATTTCATCAAAGTTAATATCATCCTCATCATGCTTGTCACAACGAGCATCTTCACCAAATTGAATATTGTTTACCTACACAACTTAGATAGAAAGTACAACCAAAACTATAGAAACATGAGATTAGCCATCATGGAAGCATTTCAACTTTATACATAGCATATACCCAGACTTAATTACAAACAAGAGAAATATACTCTTCAACATCTTGTTAGGGACTTTGTCATAAACCCTAGACTACTTCATAACAACTTTCATTCCATCTAGGGTTTCAATGTTTCTTCCAAAGGTATGGCATCCTTACTACAACATACAACAAACCCTAGAGACAACTCAAATGAATATAAATCATCCAACAACCTTTCAAAATTCATATGTTAGACTTCTCACCAGGGTTTCAGGCAAATGCTAGATTTCATACAAAAGAATCAATCAAAGGAAATCATAGCTTAGTCATTAACATGACCAACTTCCACTAGGGTTAGTTGCAAACCCTAGATTTTCAATCAACCGTCAATCCCAACCAAAACTCATATTTCAACAATCTTACACAAATCTCAAATCATCATATTGTCATCATACATCAAAGATTTTACTTCGACTAAAGTTCAAATCCAAAACCCTAGAATTCCATTTTCACAATCTTAAAAATCATTAAATAAATAGATCTCACATTGTTATATCACACATATTACACAATTTAACTAGTACTAGTGTTTAGCTACAAAACCCTAGATTTTCAAATATCATCATCCTAGAATCTCCGATAAGGACTTCCATTAAATTCCAAAACTTATGACCTTCAATAACCAGGTCAACACATATATCTAAGAATCTATAATCATTCATAAGTGTATCATATGTCTAACAATATTAATACATAGGATCTAGACCAAGCTAGGGTTTGACCAAAAAGGACATATCTATATATACCTAGGGTTTCATCATCTTGCATATCATGTGTTAGATAAACCCAACTTCACACATATGAATATAAGTTAGACATATAAACTTGATTAGACTAGGGTTTGATAAAACAAACACACCCATACCAAGGAAATCATTTCTAAGGCATTATAAGGGTCTTGCTCACACATTAAATCAAACCCTAATGATTTAGGGTTTTGATATAGAAACATAGAAAACCTAACATTACCATAACTTCAATGGTTCAGGATTTTACACCTTATAACTCAACCCTAACAAGTTAGTTTTTCCTCAACATACCAAAATCACAAACATGACATCATCAATAAAACTTCAAATAGAATTTCACAATATCCCTAAGTAGTTTAGGATTTCATACATTCACATTAGCATGCGCTTAGGTTAGCATTTTCCAGAATTTGTCTAAGGTCCTAGATAATCAGTTAAGAATATGAGTGGGGTGGGTAGATTTATCAAGTGATTAATTAACCAAAACAAAAATCACTATGATTCAATATATATAGACGTAGCAATGTTAGTAATATATATTCAAATGAATAATTCTTTCAATATAAAGAAATCAGTGTATTTAAAGCATACCTTTGTTCCTTAACCAACCTTGGCTTGAGAGGTACTTGTTCATAATTCTTGTAGATGTTTTTCTTAATCAAGAAAACAGAGGGAGAATGGTGATTAGTATTTAATATAATCAAAACTAAATGAATACATGAAACCAAAAACTAAAAGGAAATGAGATACTTATCTTAGGTATTTGTTGGGGGCTCCATCCAAAGCTTGAGGGATACCTACAAACTTATAAAAACAATAAAAAATTTATTTTCCAAAATATGTTAAAAACCTATAAATTCTAAAAAATATAAAACAAGATATCTAAAGCTATAAGAAAAAGATTTAGTAGTGTAAGTACCTAATGTCAGATTCCGCAAGCTTGTGTTTCTTTGAGTCCCCTTACTTAGCAAAGTTAGCATGATATCTATCTCTCTTCTTATTCTTTGGATTGTCAAGACAATCACTCTTGTAATGACCCTTCTTATGGCATTGGTAGCATTTAATCTTGGACATGTCAACTTTCCTCCTTGGTGCTTTCGATTTATTTTCTTTATGTTGAGCAATGTAGGAATTTTATACTCCTTCTAGATTGGAAACTAATGAGATCCTTAATTCTTCCTCACTATAGGAAATCCATAGTTCTTCAAAAGTGGGAACTTCCTTCCAATGGTTAAGACCTGCAGCAAATGCACCCCAAGAGGATGTCCATCTTAATAGAGCAGTGATCAAGAGTTCTTTTTCTAGAACAATTTCATCAATATAAGAGATCATCCTTGATTCTAGCTATCTTCATAAATAAGGATGCCACAACGTCTTCTTTATTCATCTTTGTGGTCCTTGGATCATTCTTCAAACTTGCTACTTAACCAATGTTCTTAATAGAAAACAACTTTGACAAGGCTTCATACATTTCCTGAGCATGATCAATCTTAGCTATGAATTGGACAAGTTTGTACCTGATTCCTTATACCATCAGAGTCATGGCCACCAATTCTAATTCACTATATTTCACTTTGTCATCATCACTAGAATCCTCTGTCAACATCTTTACTTTTCCTTTGACCAAGTCCAGTAACTTGTTTTTCTCAAGGATTAGGTGAATCCTCTTCTTCCAGGACTTGTAGTCAGAGGCCCCTTCAAGTTTGTTCTTTCCCTTGATTTTGTTATACATCTTCCTTGAATATAGTAGACTTCCTCATTGAGATATTACTTTTGAATGGATCCTTGATTAAGTGCTTGAGATTTCCTTTTACTTCCTTCTTCACCAAAGCTTTGATACCATGTTAGAAAATCAGAAAGGAAGAAAGATTTTCTTATTCTTGATAATTACTTGTGATGTTTCTTATTATTATTATTCTTTATATCTTCTTTCATTTAGTTCATCAAGCAATTACCAAAGTAGCAGCACATAAAACAATAGACACCAGATGTAGGCCCTATGCCAAGGAAAAACCCCCCTAGAGTGAAAACCTAGTCAAGAAATTATTCCTTTCAATAGTATTTGATGAGAATCTTCACCCTATACCAAGACAAGAATTTTCCTCCACACCAAGTCAACCCCCTTGAATTTCGACCCATTTCCAACAACTTTGCTTAGGCAGTAGCTTTTGGAAATGGGCAACTTTCGGCAATAGAGAAACTTGGAAGACTTCGATCTCCCAATCCACGACATGAAACATAAATAGAGAGAGACACCAACATTTCAATTTTACCTTTCTCCTTAGACTTCCTCAAACTCGCATTCACTTTAACTTCCCGGCAACAGACTTCGCACTTTTCCCAACTACAAGAGATATTGAACTTCTTGTGGGTGAAAATGAACTCCAAATGGCTTCAATGTGCTTGTATTTATAGATTTCATGTGAGATCGAATAGGGTCCTTATGATGAATTTATCCTCTTTTAGGCCGACATGGTATGAAGGATGCATAAATCATATTTGACGCAATACTTAACCTTTTTACATGATTCAAAAGCCCAAGAAGGGTCTCTTTAAAATGGAAATGACTCGATTGGCTCTGAATAAATCCTAGAAGTCCTCAATGGGGACTTTGACCTAAAACAAGGTGACCTAGGAATGAAACCTATGCTTTAATAAGTTACAATAATAATAATGAAAATCATTATTTTATTTATTCTTTTGACAATTACATTACATGATGACTCAAATACACTAAATAAAGACCTAACCTAGTTACATTTTCCAACACATTCTCCTCCCCGCCACATGTTTGTTCATTGTCATAGAGGACCACATGTTTATGAGCTGCCCTAGAGGAATAAAATGGTAGGACTTTGTTGCAATAGGTTTTACCATTGAACTCAGCTCAATCAACCACATCAAATGAATTATGTAGCCTTTTTTTAATGCTTAGGGTTATATATAGAGAATGTGTGTGTCTTAGCATAGTCTAACTAATACATGAAATGACCTTTTTCCCAATAGTTTTTCCCGTCAATTTTGTCCAAAATCTAGTAGAGATTTTCAAGAATCAAAATTTTAAGTTGTTTAATCCATGAATTTCTAGTTCCAGGGTTTTTACGAGAGTTAAATCCATTTATACATTCAAAAAATACATTTTAAACAATAAGAAATCATAATCTTGCTCAAAATTGTATTGCCCAACTCCAACCAAAAAGGTCATTTCTTCCATCAGTTAAACCATGCCTATATTTTATCAAATAACACTATCAATAAAAGGTATATATTAATAAAAATTTAGCTCTCAATAAAATTGAATAATCAATTCATGAATAATAATAATAATACTATTTTTGTTATTACATTAATAAGATTGATATACTATTAGCATTAACATATTAATGTAATAATTTTATTTTTTTAAGCTTGGTAGGACCTTTATTTTCATTATCTTGCAAAAATAGGCAGGTTACATCGAGATGCTAAATGGTTAGGTAGCCTCAACCTGCCCTAAGGGAAACCATGTATGTTGGCCACCTAAAGGCATGATAAGCCATCCAAAAAAAAAATATAATGTCTATTAATCCATGCTAGAAAACTTTGATTGTCCTTATGTTGCCTACCATATATATATATATATATATATAAACATACTAAAAGTACTGAAAAGACAAAAATTGTTGCATACAATAACAATCTAAATAAGAGGTGATACACCAGACTACTCATTGTTAGCTAAGTCAACCAAAGCCGGATCCTTTTCAGTTGACCCAGGATGTTCAGATTGAAGAATGCATGGGATATGTTGTTCTATGTGGCTAAGGAGGCCATTTTGTTTCTGTAGTTGGAATTTAATTTGCTAAAAATCCTGACTGTAATCTGAGAATGTCTGAGAGAATGTTGCCAAGCTTGAAGGTATATGCTCCAAGGCTTTAACCAAGAGGCTCTTCATCATCCAATACAAATGAATAGTCTGTTTATAATGACAATTTTGTCCCCGAGAGTGCCCAAGCTTAGGAACCAAGGTAAATCGTTCATCGAAGTCAACATCCCGTAATTCAACTTTCTCGTTTATCTCTGCTTCCTATTTTGCTATGGGCTGACAAACCGTGACAAAGCCTACATGATATGCAGTAATTCCTTCATCAATAATACAGGAGGTGGACTTACGCCCAAAGATTTTAGTAGTAGAGGTTTTAGGTGTACTAGACTTTGTGGTAGCTTTGGGTTGATTTCCGCAACAACAAGAACCCTAGGTGGCCTTTCGTTTCCCCCAAGCAGTGCGCGCCATTGTGCTAGAATGGTGGAATAAATAAAGTAACATGAAACCAACAGTCTCAAAACCAGAAGGTTGACCCAAGATGAGTTGGCACCCAAGAGAAGAGTTATTCCTAGGGTCGAACCTAACTAGTGAACATGCCAAGGTGACCAAGTGTGAGAATCACAACCCATACAAAAACCAACTACATCTCCTTTTACATCCCAAGAACCCGAAATATAAGTAATCCCATGGCCCATAAACTTGAGTCTGATTATACTTAGAATATTTGAGGGTGTAATTATAAACCATACTATATCCATACCAAAACCTTGAGAATTCATGTCAAAGACCAAAAATTTCCAAAAGAGGAGAAAAACTAATGCGCTAGTAATAGATACAGATAGACTAGGAGCAACCCATAGGCCTTACCCAACAAATACCCATGCAATTCAACATAATTCCAATGAATATGGACATTTGAATATAAAAACTGAGAAAGCCTTCAAACAATTTTGGAACAACAATAAAATATTCAGGGGAATACACCTTCCAAACCAGCTTATTCAATGCACATCCCTTCTTCCATTAAACCCACAGACAAGTATAACGAGCCATCACAAAGATACACATGATAAGACTGAGAACATACCTGAGACAGACACACTATACCCACTGTAAGTGAGCCAGAGCCCCATGAAATACCTCAATGAAGTCCTTCCCCAGGCTTCCAAACTGCTCAGACCCAACCGTATGCAAACACAAATCGCAAATAGGAGACTTACCAATTTTACCAATGAAAAGGTCAAGAACTTGCATCCTAATAGTGTTGTTTCCACCTTCCATAATGGAATTGATTGCGATCATGCGTGAGGCCACCACTCCATGTGCCTTGTGCATGTGGGGGGTGGTGTAGGATCGCCTTGGGATATGCATTACATTCATCAAACAGTGGCATGACCAGAACCTTCCAGCTCACAACCTGATTGGGGAATATTAATGTAATAATTAGAGATAATAATATTATTATATTTAATAATTCATTTTATCTTAACACAAATTTTTTATTATATTATAATAATTTTCTTATGAATGCCTTTTTTGGAGTGGTTCGCGGACTCCAGAGGTCAGTGATTGCTACGTCCATTGAAATTGTCCCAAGAAGATCCACTTGAAGGGATCAATTCCGCCGGTTCATTTTGAAGCTTAACCCTAAGGGTGTTGAGGAGAATTGACCTTATGACCTCTCATACCGAGGTTCTTATGTGACGAGTTTGAGCTAACCCTCAAGACTATTATTCTTATTAATATTGATATTATTATTAATATTAATGTTGTTAATAAAATTGCAGTAACATTAATCTTAACAATATCATTATTATTAATATGATAATTAATAATAATATTAGTAATTTGCTAATAGGCATTTCTATATTGAAATGGGTCTTCCACAATTTTTTTTAGTTTTAATTAAAAAAATTAGATGTATGAGTGAGATTGAGTATGAAAATCCTATATTTCATCGTTCTAACAAATCAAGGGTGGAGAGTAACACTTTAAATTTTGAAAATCTAATTGACATATTTAAAACCTAGAAAAACTAATTGAAAATATTCGTGTGGGTGAATATGGACATGTGTTCTAATTTTACCAGGTTTGTTGTCCTCCCAATCTGTTGCGGTTTTGATTGTTTATTTCCACTTATTCACCACTGTTTATTAGTCCCTGCCCTCCGGGCCTGGCAGGGACTATAGTAATCGATTCCTTTCGATTGCATTAGTCTGACACAAGAACCAAGAAATCTATTTCTGTTAAACCAAAGTTAAACCAAAGTTTTATGTTTGCCGATGCGTGTAACCAATGGCAACAACGATCGTCTTATTTGGCCTCAGTACGAGGTAGACGATCTGAAAACTTAGGGAAATATTCGGAAATCACTTGATTAATTAGTACAGCTTCCGCCTCCCTGAAGTAATGCTATCTTTGGGATAGCATTAGTTGGCTAACATTTAATGTTAATTGGCTAACATTACGGAGAAATGGGTATGGCGTAGGTTTATTAAACAGGGGGCGTGTCAATTTGCATGGAAGCAGTGCGTGTCAATTTGCATGGAACCCTTAAAACGCCTTCACCCTCAGCTTGCTAATTCATAGCTAATTCATATCCTCCTTGCGCTCCATCCTGCACCATAGCTCTCAGCTCTTGGCAGTGGCTTCCTATCCGCTCCACCCTGCAAGAAGTAACCACCCTGCAAGAAGTAACGTTGCATACCAGGTATATTGCTGCAACGACATATTTTATAAAATAGAAAATAATGGTTAAATCTGTTCTACTTCTATTTCTGTATGATTACACTATTTGGAGAAACTGTATGATTAAAAGAATACCTCTTTTGCTCAACCGCAGAAAACTTGGCTTCAAGGCGTTCTTTTGCTCAGCCGCAGAAAGCTTGGCTTCAAGGTGTTGTGCCAAGTCTTCAGGGTTTGCCGACGGAGTTGGAAATTTCGAGGGGGACAGAAAATAACAGATAGAAAAGAACAGAGAATATCGAAGAAGTTTCTATCAGCAATAGAAATCAACAATAGAAATCAGTTTCAGCAATGCTTGAACGGCCTAAAATCTCAGGTTCACCCAGTAATTCCCTGCTTCCTGCAATAAATTCATTTTCTCTAACAAGAATTTAGTCATGAAAATTAAGTAAAGAAATTTAATATCTAGAGATCTTATAGTCCAATCCCTAACCAGAGACTTTGTATGCTCGAAAACTACTGCTAACCACAAATCCATCACATTCTATACCGAATACAATTTGATTGACCTGCATTGTATGCTCGAAAACTACTGCTAACCACAAATCGAAACTTTGATAGACATCACATTCTATACCGAATACAATTTGATTGACCTGCATATAATAGTAAATAAAATCCCCAAATTTAACTTTTGTGTGGTTGATTGAGTTTGCTTTTTAGGTAGGTAAGGATTGGTAGGATAAAGGTATTGGCTAGATGACCATTTCCCTAGTGGAAATTGTGCCCAGGGCAAAGCATGCTTAAATTAACTGGTGGGATGCTGATATCAGCTAGACCGCAAATTGACTGACGGGATGATGCTCAATAGGTGGATTGTACATTCAGGGCATCTAATGGAAAACTTAAACATTATCATTACTGTATTGTTATCACACTTGCAGACTCGTTGAATGAACAATCGACATCAATAAACATCGCCTCCCTGGATTAGTTTGTTATTCTAGATCATACCAAATAGTTTGCTAAACTTAATGAAATATTCTTTCAGCCTTCCCTTCCACGCAGACTTGCAGCCATAAAAACTGCATCAAGATATACCCTATAAATATTGTAAATACATTCAACTGCAAATGAAAATGATGAGAAATGAACAAATGATATGTCAATGAGAAAACAATTTCCAAAAACATAATATTTTTGGGAAGGAACTTAGAAAAAAGCGAAAGAATCATCCCAATCTGAATCCAAGACAACACATTTTTATTTGCTGAAAATATATTCATGGGCCATTGAGCCGATCAAACATCTCTTTGACAACAATAGCAGCCAACCAATTTCAGCTAAAATAACCAATTGAATGGTAGCTTTGATCTACAGCCAATTCCTATCACCTACACGCTATGAATCGAACATACGGAAGCTGTACGAATGCTATAGAGAGAGGGTCTACAATAATTGGTCCATTAGCAGGAACTGTCACCGCTGGTAAAGAGGGTATCTTACCATCAGGCGTTATCTCCAAAATGTTCCCATTCAGGAGCACAGTCTGGCTATGTAGATCACCGTTTTTTGCTGTTAAGTGATATTCCTGTCTAGAATTTCCGGCTGTGGAAACTCCTGAACCTGTAGAGACCTACACAGAGATACCGGTGTCCCTGCTGAAGTTGATCAAGAGGTCAGTTGTATCACCGAGAACGCCGGAGCAGAGAATGCCGAAGCAGAGAGCAATTGCAGTAGTTTCTGAAACCTTTGATTCTTGAGCAGGTCCCGCAGATTGAAGCCATGACGTGGGAGCTTGGACAAGAGGGTGGCTTCGTCGTCCCGATGCTGCAAGGACACGTGAAGTGCATGCAAACTGCAAGTTAGAACACTCGTTGCTCCGAGACGTGTAACCTCTTCTGGATAATAGTGGGCTGACGTGGAACCTTTAAATTAAAAAATTGTATTTTAGATGGCCAGATATGAAAAAGCTTTTCAGTTATATATTTAATTTTTATATATTTGCAGTCAAAGACTGCCATAACATATGGTTACAGATTACATATGTTCTTTACACAAAATATATTTATTTATTGAGGAACACACTACATTTCAATGTTTTAATTCCTTCTAATTTTTGTTTCATGGTTTACGATGCACAATGATGAGTTAAATAATGATAAACACGGATGGAAAAGTTTAATATTGAGATTTATTTATTTTTTTCAGTACGAAAAAACATAATATAATTGGTTCATAATAAAGGTTGTACATAATTATCATAAGTTTATATTATATGCCAGTTTGGTAATGACTGAAAACCAAATATATGATGATCTTTTCAGCACAAAGGAGAGAGGTCCATCTATCCTTGGACGAGCCTGAAAATCGAACATTGTCCATATACAAAATAGTATAAACAGAGCTGTGGATATTAATATATACAAACACCCATTAGCTGAATGATGAGTTATAAGTAGAGACATTCCAGAACCAAAAAGTGCTCCACAGAAATGTGCGAGATATCATAATTACAAAATATAATATTGTATATGCATGGATGAAAGATCGCCTGAAACATTGATATTGACACGAGCTGCGATAAAGCTATAAACGGAAGGTTATTAAAATTTTTATTTTTCTATACAGTGTTTTAGAAGCAATAACTAAATAAACCCGAGGCTCGTTGCGATTTATGCAGGTATTGATAAAGTTCCAAGGAAATTTGCCAGATTTTTTTATTACTAACCTAAAGAAAACTAACCGTAAGAACAAAATGTCAAACGTGGATAGAAAAACATACGCTTGCACAACGTTTATTGGTAAACCAGAAATATTTCCTGAAAAATGTCGAAAGGCAAGAGTCAAAAACAACTTTCTACACTGGTTAGAGTAAATAATGCACAGATATCTGGCAGAGACATATTTTGTTCTCTCTTGTGAAAATGATGGACGAGCTGGGTTTCAAAACACTATATCCATTTCATAAGCTTTCATCCTGATGTTTCCATGACAAGGCATTGTTTACATAGGTATTAATTTTTTCTAGATAAAATATTGTTAGAATTTAGTCTTTTTTAAACTCAAATTTGCTAATGCATGGAAATAGCACTACAGTTCACGGGTTCAAGTACACATTCTCAAATGCTCATGTTTGTAATGTCTCTGTTTTCCACGTAATTTCGGTAATTTCTCATTGCTTTATCGCGTAATATGCAAAGAAAATGCGCGCCCTGGCTTTCAGAGAATTGGTTTTGCCTGGAGGATGCTGCAACCTGCAACGTTCCGTAAAGGGCATGAATTTCCGGGAGAAATAAAATTTAATACCGAGTATATACCGTTATGCTATTAAATAGGCCATTGTAATTCGTATACCCGGTTCCAACGTCTTTTTGCTCATAACTAAGCTTTCACGTGGTCTTGCAGAAACTCGAAGTGGCCAAGGAGTGCAGTACGTGATGCTCTGTTCGCAACGACATTTCACCGGCGAGTTTCTTATGCAACTCTCAAACAATCACCCTACTAACAATGGCGACCACTGATCGATGTCCACATTGTATCAGAAGCGGTTGCAAGTGTCTGACCATAGTTTCATCCTCTAAGCCTGGATGCATGTTGAAATCTTAGCGGTTTTCTGTTTGAGACTCTAAGTTAACTGGTAAGCTTTTCAGTCTACTTCACACGAAGCATTTGGAACTCTTCCCGCAATGCCTCAAGCTTAAGTTAACAGGCTGCTTTTTCCCAGCTTTAACTGTAAGGCTGCTAGGCTGCTTTTTCCCAGCTCAGGGCAGGGACTTGCTGCCCTGCAGCTCCTCTTGTTTCAATTGTTTTGTTTATCTGTTCCAATTTGATTATTAAAGGTGCACAGGTTACCAGGTGCGTTGATTAGAATGTGGTTTATGATTTAGGAGGCTCACCGTGCCCCCTGAATCATTGGAATACTATCCCAAAAATCAGTTGAGATTAAGGTCAAGTCATGCAATATTCTTTTATATTATATCATGTTATATGCATCTTGTCATGCCATAACATACTCAGTGAACAGGAAAACTTCCTTACTAGTTTCTGATATTCAGCACTGACAAACTCTCTTATTAACTTTTGTTTCAATATTGTATGGAGCTTCTACAATTCTGTTATGGATGAGCAAATCACTTCCTAAGAGGATTACACTGAAACGTTTTACTGATAGGAAGTTATCGAAAATCCTTTCTCTTATGGGAGAACAAAGGAAACTTTGGCGCTATAAAACATTAGTAGTGGAATGTCAAGAACCCATTAACTCATTTCTTGTTCACATCTATTTTCTATCACCACATCTATAAACCCCGTGTTTCAAATGAATCCATAATCTTCTACAGCATATGTTATTTTCATTTATGTCTATCCATTTGCACACTATACATTCGTAAGTTTCATAAGCCCCATGTTTTCTCTGGATATACTATTCAAATTCATCTCCTAGCATTAGTAAACAAGTGCTGCATGCAGCCGGTAGTCCCTGCCGTAAGCGAATGGTCTCCCTCAAGCACAAATGAATGAAGCTCTTTTTTGATTTGTGCACCATTTCTCGTGCTTTCGGCAAAGAAGCTAGCTGACATCAATTTATGTGGGCGCTGCGCAGGACGATTTCAATTAAATTTCTGCAACTACTAACTAGTGATTTAGTGAACTTCGTTGACTTTATTTCTATTTGATTTTAAAGTTTTTCCCTAACTCTACTTGATTATGGAATTCAATTTCTATTTGATTTTTAACTTGATTATGGGATTCAATTTCTATTTGATTTTTAAGGTTTTTCCCTAACTCTATTTGATTATTTGATTATGGGATTTATTGTATGAGTGTGATATCCTCGAATTATGTAAATAAATATTTAATTTACTATACGTTATTTTAATTATAAAATTATTTCTTGAAATTAATTATGCAGAAGTGAGAAGAGATTTAGCAGTTCCTCTTTTTATTTATTAAGTGTTGTTTTTACTTATTAAGTGGTTAGGGAAAACAGTTATTATTTACTGAAGCAAATAATCTTCATAAATTAATCAAGGAAGGAAATTATTGAATAAAAATGCTCTAAACAAATTATGAATACTGGAAACGAACAATATTATAATACTCAGAATGAACAGTTGCGATATAAAACGGAAAACACTAAATAATCTTCATAAATTCCTTTTGCTTAATCATTCTTGATAATGCGAAGGAACAAAAAAAGGGAATTTATTGAATAAAAATGCTCTAAACAAATTCTGAATACCGGAACAACTACAACACGGCAAACACCAATCTTAGAAGTCTCATATAGGCATTTCACAAGGTCGGAAACAAACA